>CM054057.1:251275281-251491983 GCA_028641055.1 Alopecurus myosuroides | reverse complement strand
ATCTGCGTCAATCTTCTAGAAAAGGAGACTTAAGCTTTATATTATAGTAATGAACTCCATACGGTTGGACAGACGTGTATATTACTTATGGAATCAGAGAAGTAAATAGCTATATTGGATTCCATCAAGAGCTAGCTACCGCTCTAGTCTATTGTTAGATAGGCAAAACCCGATTCTATTGTTGCAAAGGTGAAACTGGAGAGTTGGTTGGCTTCTGGTAACCATCAAACATGTGCCTTATCACATATTCTCGTCTTTTCACTGATTATTGTATTAATTTATCTAGGGCAGGCTTTTCTCTTCCATAAAAGTTTATCCTTGTTACAAAAATAAGAGAGGTCCAACTGCTACACCCTAAAAATATGCTCCGTATTACAAAACTTCAGTACTAGTAAGTCTAATTAGTTTTTCCTGACTCGTTATCTTCCTTTTGCGTAATAAAGCCAAGCCTGCAGGCTGCAGCCATGGGTAGTCCTCAATCTTGTTGACAAGTCTTTGAATAGAGAAACAACAAATCACAATGAATATTCCTATAAATTAAGCAGATAATAACAGCTTCTTGGGTCCAAGTTCTAAAACATCTGACAATCCAACTAATTGCCACCCTCAGGCGTGACAGCTGACATATATAACATCGCCTTTCTTAGGAAACACTATATGCAAATTCATCTATAGCTCATACCAAATTACTTCAACAAGTCTATGATTCATTTCGTGCGAGTTGCAGAAAGAGCCTAGCTATCCCTTTATTCCAAATTCGTCTACACATGTATTAAAAAGGTCTATAAAGATTTTCGATTTAGATAATTACAGAATCCAGTTTCAAATTACGCCTCAATGGGAAAATTCAACCAGTCTCTCTGGATAATTCAATCTTTTGACATTCCCTTGAGTTCAATAGCATAGCATAGTAGCATGCACAGATCCAAAGTAGCAAATCCTTGCAATCATTCCACGGACTAGCAGGAAGGTCTGTCTCACCTGGGAACACCGAGAACTTGAGGACTTCAGGAGCCCCACTCTTGGGCGCCGACGGCGGCGGTACTGCCGGATCGAAGGTGCCCTGAGCTCTCGGCACGACCTGGAACTGTCCGCCCGGGTGAGCTTCGGCGTCCGGCGACGACGCCAAGGCGGCCGCCGGCTCCCCGTACATCAGCTGAGACACCGCCCACCACGGCACCGGGGCTCCACCTCCACCGGAAGCAACCTGCCCGAATCCCTCATGGCTCTTGAAGCTCATCATTGCTTGCCTTGATCAAGGAATTATGCGGGAGTGTCAGAGCTGGAACGGATGATTCTCTCTGGGCCAAAGACAAGAATGGTTTCACAGGATCTTTAGCTTCTGGGCACACTAAGCATCATCCAACCACCTGTACTGAACCAATAATTAGGGAAGAGACTCGATTAGAGAGATCGTTGGGGGTACGAACGGCGGTAAAAACAAAAAACTTAACAGTTTAACAAGCACGGGGAATTAAAAACAAAAAGCAAGTGGGAAACTCTCCCAAGAATCGAGCGAAAGGAGAATGAACAGACGAAAGAATTAAGGAACACATGCATGAAACTAGTGGGCACCCTACACAAACACGCAAGAAAAGCAAGGCAGGAGGACAAGAAACTGAAATCCCAGGGAAGCTGGGGAAACTGATGCACAAAGACAAGAAAAGGAACCCAGTTTGTGGTGGCAGAACAAAGAAAAAAAAATGAACAAAAGGAAAACCGATTTCGATGGCCAATTGCACACTGGGAAGAAAGAATCCCAGACGACGATGATGAAGAAGAAGGAAGATCAGCTTGGAAAGAAGGGACGGTGGCGAGATCAGAGCAGAGCCCCTACACCAGAGACTCTCGGGAGGCCAGAAAGAGAGATTTCCAAGCAGAGCTAGCAGAGACGACTTTCAGCAGAGGAGCAGAGCAGAGCAGGACTGGCACACATGAATGAAAAAAACCGCAGAGGGATTTATGACGAACCAAATTAAGCGAGGTGAGCAGGCAGGGCAGGGCTCGCATCAAGGGACGGGAGGAGAGGGGGATCAGACGTGGGAGCCCGCTCGCATCTCAGCTGCAGCGGCAGGAGACCATCTAATAATGGCGACCAAGCGTGAGAGAGAGAGAGAGGGGGAGATGTGGATGGAGTACTAGTAATATAGTAATGCCGATGGGGTCACACTGGGCAAAAACCAAGAAAAGGCCCCCTCTCTCTCCTCCCTCTCCCCTTCCGGTTTGAGCTGAAAAGATCGCCACTGATCATGGCTCTGCTTTCTTGCCTAGTTTGGTGCAAGTTGGTGTACTCGGAGCCTCGTCTACCGCGGTACCAGTGCCTCGCAGCCTTCGATTCTATCCCGTAATAGTACAGGTACCAGTACTGGAGTACCTCATCAGTAAGATTATTCTGGGGACACACACACGGTGGTGGCGCTATGGATAGTTTCGCTTGCCGAATTGGTCGTGCGGTCACCTGCCGAGCGCCAACTGTTGGCTGCTCTCCTTCTCCCCGTCTCAGAACGGCATGGGGGCACACATCATCTTGCCCCCCATTGCCAAAATCTAGGGTCGCCCAATGTGGCGGCCGTGTGCATGCGGCGACCCATATTTGTTCTCCGACCAAACCGGCCGTCCTGATCATTCTCAGCTCCCCTGACCGTCTAGTTAACTATACTACCTGCGACCCAAAATGCTAGTCTTATAATATTTGTTTTTCGATTAAGAAGATAGGAGCACCGCCATTTTTTTCATTATAAATGTAACTCATTTTGAATTTGTTACTTCTAAGAACACCTAGACATGATCAATTGCGAAACCCGAAACTTCTCGAAACCTAGACAACCCGCTTAAGATGCCATTTCTTTCGGAGAAGTTGCTAACTGAAAATCACATGATCTAAGGCGTTAGCCATGTTGAATAATTAGGCATAATTTCCACGATTAATTACAGAATATAAATCATGATGACAGCAGCTATTAACATGTGAAACTCTAACATACTAGATGCAGCATACAGCATGAACAATAGCAGCACGATCTCTCTAAACATGTAAACAGTAGACATGTTAAACAGACAGATCAGGACGCAGATTCCGTACCGTTCGTTTGTGGTAACGTTGTTGATGACAACGTTGGCGATGACGGGTCGGAGTAGACGACGCTTGAGACGGCGGTACGCAGCACCGCCTGACTTGCTAGGCAGACGAGCCGTCGTAGAAGCAGCGAGCAGTCGCGCGAAGCGCTTCCCAAAAACCTAATTCGCCCTCTCCTGTACAGGATCACAAGGGCGACTGGTTCCGGAGACCTGCTCTCCCGTTCGCCGGTGGACGCCGGCTCTCGGGATGGAGTAGACTACGGTGGCGGCGCAAGGAACGAGGTGTGGCAAAACCTAGATTGGTTCGGTGTGTGTACAGCGCCCACGATGCGCGTATTTTATAATGCGGTTCGGAAAACCCTAACGCGTGCGACGTGGGAGGCCCACGCCGCACATCCGAGTCGGTTGCAGCACGCGATACGGGAGCGACCCGAACCGCCTCAGCTGTGACGCGTCCGTCACGACTACGAAATCGGTTTTCCAAAACAGCAAAATAAACATAAGTATTGTCTCGGCTCGAGGCTCGATTCACGAAATGCGATCGTGTCGTGTCGTGTCGTGTCGTGTCGAGTCGAGACGAGACGAGCGAGCGGAGGAGGAGGAGGAGTGCGCGAGAGGCTCTCTTGTTCTCACTCACATACAATCCCTACAACACTCCACCTTATAAGGTGGTGTGCAACTCCTCAAACTTCCAATGTGGGACTAAACTTCCCACTCCCACCACTCACTTGTACACATGGGCCATTTTGAGATTTCAGAATTTGCTATTGGGCTACCCACATATGGGCCCAATATTTCAGCTCACTCATTTGGGCCAAATATTCTAACAATCCCCCACCAGATCTCAAATGTCCATTTGAAGATTTGCCAATCCTCGCTACTTGTTTATATACTAGTGTTTCAGCAGAGACTGTTAAGTTGAACTTCCGCCTAGAGCCTTAAGCTACATCTATCAGCAACTTGAACAATGGACTATGCCTTGAATTGCAAGTTTTGTGCCAATAGACTTTACTCAAAGTCATAACTAGTACTTGGCTGCCAGTAGCCTACCCCGCGGGTGGAGCATATGCGTCATACTCCGTGGTCTCTTCATGAGTTTACTAGAGATCACCCAAATCTCATAGACTGCGACGTTTACAGTCGGACTCACATAGGTGTGTTTTTTCAAGAATGCTCTGTAGGACAGCATCTTTGCTATGAATAGCCAACATAAACACATTAAGGCATGTTGCCAACCTGCCTTACAGCTCTTTGAGAGTTATGCATCATCACTTAGAGAGGGTTTACCAAATACTCTCCTCAGTCAAACCACTAGTTTGTTCTTCCCAGGTCCTAATTCACGGGATCTCCGATCACATAGGTTGGGTTACCACTATGGTGTAACGCTTACGGGTCTCATACCCATCTCCCTCGATGCACTATCTATCACATTACGTGATAGTCCCTTCGTAAAGGGATCTGCCAGGTTTTTGTCTGTTTGAATATACGTAACAGTAATTACTCCGGAGTTTCTCAATTTCCTGACAGACTTCAATCGTCTTTTGACGTGTCTTGATGACTTCGCATTATCCTTAGAACTGGTCACCTTGGCAATCACGGTTTGATTGTCACAGTTCATGAGGATAGCCGGTAATGGTTTCTCAACCACCGGCAAGTCCATCAAGAGCTCACGCAGCCATTCTGCCTCAACAGTGGCTGTATCTAAAGCAGTAAGTTCTGCTTCCATGGTTGACCTCGTCAATATGGTCTGTTTACAAGACCTCCATGACACTGCGCCACCTCCAAGAAGAAATGCATATCCACTTGTGGCGTAGAGCTCATCTACATCTGAGATCCAGTTGGAGTCACTATATCCCTCAAGCACAGCAGGGTGCCCTGAATAATGAATCCCATAGCTCATAGTTCCATTCAGATAGCGCATGACCCTATCAAGTGCATGCCAGTGATCATTACCCGGGTTTGACATGAACCTGCTCAATTTGCTCACAGCAAAAGAGATGTCAGGCCTCGTCGCGCTCGCAAGGTACATGAGTGAACCGATTATTTGAGAGTATCTCAATTGATCTTTCGTAATCCTCTTGTTCTTTCGAAGCGTCACGCTAGGATCATAAGGTGTTGGAGAAGGCTTGCTATCAATAAAGCCGAAACGGCTCAAGATCTTCTCAACATAGTGTGATTGCGTCAGCGTAATCCCACTCTCATTCTTAATAAGCTTGATGTTCAGAATTACATCAGCTTCTCCCAGATCTTTCATATCAAAACACTTTGATAGAAAAGACTTGACCTCATTGATCACAATTATGCTTGTACCGAAAATCAGTATGTCGTCAACATACAAGCATAATATAACACTATCGCCCCCACCATGGCGATAGTATACACACCTGTCAGCCTCATTAATGACAAAGCCCGCAGAAGTTAAAGTTCTGTCGAACTTCTCATGCCATTGCTTAGGTGCTTGTTTCAGTCCATACAAAGATTTTAACAATTTGCACACCTTTCTCTCTTCACCTTTTACCACAAACCCATCAGGCTGATCCATATAAATTTCCTCTTCCAACTCTCCGTTAAGGAAAGCTTTCTTTACGTCCATTTGATGAACGATAAGACCATAGGAGGCAGCCAGGGAAAGTAGTACACGAATGGTGGTCAGTCTAGCAACAGGTGAATAGGTGTCAAAGTAATCTTCGCCTTCTCGCTGAGTGTAGCCCTTGGCTACAAGCCGTGCCTTGTACTTCTCAATAGTACCATCAGGCCTTAGCTTCTTCTTGAACACCCATTTACAGCCCACTGGCTTACAACCATAAGGTCGTTCAGATAACTCCCACGTCCCATTAGAAAGAATGGAGTCCATCTCATTATGGACAGCTTCTTTCCAGTCATCTGCATCTGGAGATGCAAATGCCTCTGCAATAGACGTAGGAGTATTGTCCACAAGGTACACAATGAAATCATCACCAAAGGATTTTTCAATCCTCTGTCTCTTACTCCGTTTAGGAGCTTCATTGTCATCCTTCTCAAGGACGTTCTCATCATGTGGTTGTTCAGTATGATCACTAGATGTACTAGATTCCGGAATTAATTCAGAAGAAAATTCAGCAAAGCTATGCATATCTTTCATAGGAAACATATTCTCAAAAAATGTTGCATCACGAGATTCCATAATAGTATCAACATGCATATCAGGTACCTCGGATTTAACCACTAGAAATCTATAACCAATACTACGCTGAGCATAACCTAGAAAGATACAATCCACTGTTTTTGGTCCGAGTTTGCGTTTCTTTGGAATTGGAACGTTGACCTTTGCCAAGCATCCCCAAGTACGCAAATAAGAAAGTGATGGTTTTATCCCAACCCACTCCTCATAAGGGGTTTTCTCTTTATTCTTGTTAGGAACTTTATTCAGGACATGACACGAAGTCAACAGAGCCTCCCCCCACCATGCCTTAGATAAACCAGCAGTGTCCAACATGGCGTTCACCAAGTCGGTCAGCGTGCGGTTTTTCCTCTCAGCAATTCCGTTTGATTGTGGTGAGTAGGGAGGCGTCCTCTCGTGAATAATACCGTGTTCCTCACAGAATTCATCAAATATTTTAGAGAAATACTCTCCACCACGATCCGACCTAAAACGCTTGATCTTTCTCTCTAATTGATTTTCAACTTCAGCCTTATAGATTTTAAAGTAGTCTAAAGCCTCATCTTTAGTTTGCAACAAATAAACATAGCAGAATCTATTAGCATCATCAATGAGTGTCATGAAATATCTCTTTCCACCTTTTGTCAACACACCATTCATCTCGCATAGATCAGAATGTATGAGTTCTAGAGGTGCCAAGTGTCTCTCCTCAGCTGCCGTGTGCGGCTTCCGAGGTTGCTTAGATTGCACACAACTATGGCACTTAGAACCTTTGGCAATGGTGAAATTCGGAATTAAACTTAAACTGGATAGCCGCGACAGTAAACCAAAATTAACATGACATAAACGAGAGTGCCAAACACTAGCATCTGAATCAACATTGCCACAAATATGGTTTACTGACTTATTGCAAAATTCGGAAAGAGAAAAGCGGAACAAGCCTCCGCACTCATAGCCTTTACCAATAAATTGTCCAAATCTCGACACAACTACTTTATTGGACTCAAACACTACTTTAAACCCATCTCTGCAAAGAAGGGAGCCGCTGACGAGATTCTTATTCATAGAAGGGACATGCTGCACGTTCCTCAGCTGCACGATCTTCCCCGAAGTAAACTTCAGATCTACCGTGCCAACACCACGAACAGAAACATGTGACCCATTCCCCATTAGGACGGAAGAATCCCGTGCGACCTGATAAGAAGTGAACATAGAGATGTCAGCACACACATGAACATTAGCACCCGTATCAATCCACCAACATGGAGATTGAAGAACTGAAAGTACCATCGGTATATTACCGTACCCATCAGTGTTGCTAGCGGTCACCACGTTGACATTCTTGGAGCCTTTCTTCCCTTTCTTGTCTGCACGGTCTGGGCAGTCCACAGAAAAGTGGCCGAGCGCTCCACACGTAAAGCACTCGAGCCCAGCTTTGTTCAACACCTTCTTCTTCTTATTATTCTTAAAGGCAGTAGTGTTCACAGGGCCATTGAACTGGGGCTTATAGTTCCCTTTGTTCTTGCTGTTATTCTTGACGTGATGATTTTTCTGCACCATATTGGCACTAGACTGCAAATCACCACCTCTCTCAGTTGTGTCCTTTGCCCGAGCTTTCTCCTCAACATCAAGAGACGCTATCAGATTTTCAACTGATATCTCCTGTCTCTTATGTTTGAGAGATGTGGCGAAACTCCTCCATGAAGAAGGCAGTTTTGCAATAATGCATCCAGCCACAAACTTATCAGGAATCACACACTTGAGCAGATCAAGCTCCTTCGCAATGCACTGTATCTCATGAGCCTGTTCGACTACAGAACGGTTATTCACCATCTTGTAGTCGTTAAAGCTCTCCATGATATACAACTCACTGCCAGCATCGGACGCACCGAATTTAGTGTTCAGTGCATCCCAGAGCTCCTTAGCGTCTTCGATGTGCATATACACATCGCACAGACGTCCCTCCAGGACACTCAGAATACAGCCTCTGAAATTGTTATTGGCTTCCTTGAACTTATTCTGAACTTCGTCAGAAGCTCCTTCAGGAAGGCCACTCATAACAATGTCCCACACTTTCATGGACTGGAGCCACAGTTGGCTTCTCAGTTGCCATCTCTCGGGATGGAGTAGACTACGGTGGCGGCGCAAGGAACGAGGTGTGGCAAAACCTAGATTGGTTCGGTGTGTGTACAGCGCCCACGATGCGCGTATTTTATAATGCGGTTCGGAAAACCCTAACGCGTGCGACGTGGGAGGCCCACGCCGCACATCCGAGTCGGTTGCAGCACGCGATACGGGAGCGACCCGAACCGCCTCAGCTGTGACGCGTCCGTCACGACTACGAAATCGGTTTTCCAAAACAGCAAAATAAACATAAGTATTGTCTCGGCTCGAGGCTCGATTCACGAATCGCGATCGCGATCGCGACGTGACGTGACGTGTCGTGTCGTGTCGTGTCGAGTCGAGACGAGACGAGCGAGCGGAGGAGGAGGAGGAGTGCGCGAGAGGCTCTCTTGTTCTCACTCACATACAATCCCTACAACACTCCACCTTATAAGGTGGTGTGCAACTCCTCAAACTTCCAATGTGGGACTAAACTTCCCACTCCCACCACTCACTTGTACACATGGGCCATTTTGAGATTTCAGAATTTGCTATTGGGCTACCCACATATGGGCCCAATATTTCAGCTCACTCATTTGGGCCAAATATTCTAACAAGCCACCGGTGTGTCTTTGATGCTGCATCCGGTCGGCTAGCGACAACGGCGGTGGAGGTCATTCCCTCCTGCGTGCTACTGTACCGCCACCCCTCGTCGGAGTCCCTTCGTCTCGGTCTTTTGGCATTGCGACGTAGATCACGGGGAGATGGTGGTGGTGATTGCAAGACCGTGGTGGTGTGTGCTAGTAGAGGGCAAGCTTGGTGGTGTGCTACAGAACGAGGGTTTTCTTTTGGGTCGGCAGAAATCCCTGCCGTCTCGACACCGACGCGGCGACGTGTATGGGTGTGGCCTTCCTTCCTGAAGGGCGCTGGGGTACCCCTTCCCCACCCCCGTAGTATATCCGGGGAAACCCTAGAACGAGCACCAGGAGACCGGTCGGGCAGCAGCATCGTCATCGTCAATCACCTTCTTGGAGGTGTTGCTTGGTATGCAACGTTTCAGATGCTAGGAGCGTGGCGGAATTTCTCCGAAGGGCGCTGCGGTGGCGAGTCATCTCCCTTTTCATCGTCTGCCATTGTTGGCGTTTTTTCTTTTCCTTTTATTTTCCATTACTTTTGATCTTACCTTGTGCTCTTTGCCCCAACAATGATCTCGTTTTGTATCGGTTGGTTGCTATATTAGTATGTAGCGGGGCGAAAGCCTATTTCAAGAGAGAAAGCGTTAGCCACCGGCAAGCCTCGGCTACCGCCTGAGCAGAAAAGATCGTAGAACAACCACTGCCATTTATTCAAAAGGAAAGAGTTTCAAACGTACAAACCGAGGCCCCTGCTTAGGAGGGCAGCGACAGTTGCCGCTAGGTTGTAGAATGCCCTCATGGCCAAGGAATGCTACTCAGTTCATATCCATTGAGTCGTTTCTAACTTTGTCCATATATTGACAATATATTACTATAAAATCTTAAACATAAAAGTGATGTTACAAAAAAAAAATGTTGGATGTCCAGTTGAGCCGATCATCTAATTCTATTCAACATCTCACAAACAAAGTTGAGTCCTTACAAACTCAGTTTAATCCGACTCAATAATTGTATTTATCCTCTTTCACGCACAATCAAAATCATTCCAATAACCCCTCTCGACCGTACTCATTTTCTTGCATCAGCAAGATTGTGAGATAGATGCATGAAACAATTTATGTTTTTCTAAGTAGGTAAGCAATCTGCAAATAAGCAAGATATGTGAGATATATATGCCTAGTGCTTGGTGCTTTGCAGCAGCGACATCTCAAGTGGGGTTGCATGACTGACCGGTGGACTTTATTGATGGTGCTCTTCAAGGACAAGACCGAGTCTCGATATCCGGTAAAAACCCTAGGTCTCATCTTAACTGGTTGTACCGGCAACTGCAATAGGGAAAACTTTCTTGTTGAAGGAATTGTCCGCGCAATTCAAATTTTCTTCTAGGTGAAAACCTAGAGAAATTAGCATAAAACTACCACTTTTGAATCGAAATTTACTAAATGGTACCGATTTAGTCATATAGCACGTAAATCTACCATATTTTGCGCCCGAATTCGCAGAAAAGACTAATTCGGAATTGAGCACGAATTGACACTGAATCTGGCAGGTGGGGCCTACTTGTCAGGGCTGATGTAGCAGAAATATCGTTAACTTGCTGAGTTGGACCGGGACCCACTTATCAGGGGAATAAAAAAAATGAATTATCTCAAAAAAATCAAAACCATGTTGTGTCGACCGCTTGGGCCGAGCGTGCTTGCAGGCGTAAGGTCGCCGCCGCCCGGGCCGGATGTGCCCCCACGTCTGAGCATGAAGGAGCACGCCTGAGCCACCGCCGTTGAGCGCCGTGGGAGGTCCTCGCCTAAGCACGGGGGCGGGCCGCACCAGTGCTGCTCCCTGGCAGTGCCCCGCATCGCCCGACCTTCTCCGCGCCGTCGGCCAGGACAATGGGTCATCGTCGGATCTCATCGAGGGCGAGCGCACCCGAAGGATCTCCGGGAGGGTCACCCCGTCTTCTCCTCCGTCGTAGCACCCGGTGCCTCCTCGCATTCCCCGACAGAGTTCCGCGCCGGCGACCGGCCACGAACAGGGGATGCGGCGGCGCGCCCCATGGTGGCGTTGTGAGCAGGGGCGACGGCCGGGGCATGTGCCAGCGAGCAAAAGAGGCGTCGCGGCGAGGTGGGGTGGCGATCTGCGCTCCAATTTCTTGGTGGGGACGGCAAGGTGCGGCGGCGACCTTCACGGGAGTTGCGTTGACTACCGCAGCGGAGATTTCTTCCGGGGATGAAGACGACCTGCTTTTTTATTTTTCGAATTTTTTTTTTAATTCGCCCTGGTGAGTAGGACCCGGTCTAACTCAGCAAATTGAGTATAATTCTGCCACATCACCTCTGACAAGTAGGCCCCACCTGCCAGATTCGGTGTCAATTCGTGCTCAATCCCGAATTAGTCTTTTCTGCGAATTCGGGCGCAAAATGTTGTAGATTTACGTGCTATATAACTAAATCGGTACCATTTGGTAAATTTCGATTCAAAAGTGGCAGTTTTATGCTAATTTCTCAAAAACCTACCATCAATCTCACACATACGTGGTTTTTTTTTTCTATTTATGGTGTACCACAAGCAATTGTATGGGCATGTTTTATTTTTCATTTTATTTTTTCTATTTCCTCTCCCTTTGCTTACATTTACATGGGGCCTGAACTTGATATATTGTGCAATTTTCTTTCTTTCACTTTTGCAAAGTCCCAAGCGATGCATGCCTTCACCCCACGCAAAGCAAAGAAAGGGGGTGGAGGAAAAGACAAGGCCATTATGCGTCTATGTGTGTGTGCGCGGAGGATTTTCTAACCAAGCTCCAGGGAGATCTCAATTATTGGTCATGAAGCCATCCGATCTGAGGTCCACTACAGCTAAACAAGCTGGGTGCATCAGATTGAGTGAGACTATTCCACGCCAGTGGCCTACGCCACGGTTGGTCCTACACAAGTATCTTGATTCCCGTGGTCACACCATCACAGCTAACTACTTCTCCAACGACATCCTGAACCCTCTTTTTGGGATCCGGATTATAATCACGTTCAAGGGTTCAAGCCTTCAAGGGCAGCGGCCATTTTGTCTGAAATTTGTCTAGACACCCATTTCTCCATATTAAGAACATCTGTCCGTCCCTGGTGGCGTTTTTCAGCGTTAAATAACGCCCGTTTGGCAGTTCATCGGCGCCATTTTTGCCCTTGGGGACGACGATTCCCAGCCGAAGCCAAACCTACCCTCTGGCCATCTAGTTTTCGGCCAAATTCGACATAGATTCGGCATTTTTGTCCAAATTCGGCATAATTTCGGCATACATTCGATGTAGCATGATTTTTTTAACCAAATTAGGCAAAATTTCGCCACAAATTCGACACAACATAATTTTTATCACAAAATTTGTCACACAAATCAATACATATAAAATATTTCAACGAAACAAACCCATAATTTAACAATTTTTTAACACGAATTAAAACACATCAAACTAGAGGTTGCCCTTGAGGCTCCATAGATGCTCCACTAGATCATGTTACAGTTCTTGATGCACATGTAGCTCTCGAATCTCCTGTCGCATAGCGAGCAATGCAACTCATGCTGTCGGCGCCTGATGATCAACAGCTGGAAGAGGACCATGCCTAAAATATGATTCGGTGTCAATCACGGCCTCAACTGGCTCGCTCTCAATGATCATGTTCTGCAAGATCATACAACAATTCATCATGTCCCACATCTGAGATTTCGAACAAGTCATAGCAGGGTACCGGATAACCGCAAACCGAGTTTGGAGCACACCAAATGACCGTTTGACATCCTTCCTACAAACCTCTTGGCGTTGAGCAAACCAATATTGTTTGCCTCCTGGCACATAGTTGGAGATAGTCTTCACAGTTGTGAACCATCTTAGATAGATGTCATCTGCTAGGTAGTATCCCTTTTTGTAGTGGCGCCCATTGATCTCAAAGTTCACCGGAGGAGTATGAACTTCAACAAGATTGGCAAAGACATTGGAGCATTGCAGGACGCTGATGTCATTGTGGGTTCCTGGCATGCCAAAGAAGGAGTGCCAAATCCAGAAAATTTATGTAGCCACTGCTTCAAATACTACACTGCAACCTCCTTTCGTGCCTTTATACATCCTCTGCTAAACAAACAAACAGTTCTTTCATGCCTAGTGCATGCAGTCGATGGTTCCGATCATCCCGGGAAATCCTCTTACTTTATTATGCGCTAGGATCCAAGGAGTGTCTTCAACATTGGGTGGTCTCAAATACTGCAACCATTACCCTGCAGAACTTGTTCAAACAATCAATGGCGATGGACTCGGCCATGCGCAGATAGTCATCTTTGTATTATCTGGAGCACCGTATAAAAGCATCCTCATAGCCACCTTGCATTTATGGAGTCAGGAGAATCTAACTGTGCCGGTGCAATACTTCTTGCAAAAGAAATAGCCGTCGAAATCACGGATGGCATACACAATCGTGAGGATAAGCTTCCGGCTCATCCGGAAACGGCGCCGAAATATTGCCTCGTCATGCAATGAAGCATCGGCGAAGTAATTGGCGTAGAGAATGCAGTACCCCTCCATTCGCTCTCTTGGCTTGCTCTTACGGTTGCCATTGATGACCCACAAGTATAGGGGATCACAACAGTCTTCGAGGGAAGTAAAACCCAAATTTATTGATTCGACACAAGGGGAGCCAAAGAATATTTATAAGGCTTAACAACTGATTTGTCAATTTATCTGCACCTGAGAGTAGACTTGCTCGCAATAATTTACCAGTGGTAACAGTTTTATAGCAGCAGGAGTAAAATAGTAACATCAGTAGCAATCGCGAAAAACAACACGATGAAAGTACCGAAGGCAAAGGGAATAGATGAACGGGCGTTGCATAGATAAGATAGTTCATGTAATAATCTAATCATGGGCATTGCGGATAATAATAATAAAGCATCCAAGTTCTAGGCAAACCATATGAATGTGTTCCAATATATTCATACGTCCTAGCAATGAGAAACTTGCACAACAACTTTTGTCCTACCATCCCGTTTGCAGCGGGGCCTCAAGGGAAACTACTGGTAATTAAGGTGCTCATTTTAATAAAGCACCGGAGCAAAGCATTAACACTCCGTGAACACAGGCGATCCTCACATCATAACCATCCCCCTCCGGTTGTCCCAATTTCTGTCACTCTGGGGCCTCGGGTTTCGGACAATGACACGTGTAAACAATTGCAGATATGATTGTCGCACCCTGGGTTTCTAGAGGATACTCTCCGCACGAACTGGAAGTCAGGTGCTTGGATTATGGGGCAAACATGCTCCCACGTCCCAGCTTCCTGGTAGGCCTGCGCTTATGCGCGACAACACAAGCCCTGCTTCCACCGTCGAAGTAAACTATCCGCTAGGAACCTAAAGGCACTACTGTCGACGTACTTCATAATCAAACACGCACGGTACGTCAACAGTTTGGTACGAATGATAGCACAGAATGTCTCTAAGACACAAAAGAATGAAATAAGTGCAACTGGCCTTCACTAAGGCAGGAAATATCGAATACAGTCATCCAGAGGACACATGTCCCAACATATCATCCATTACAACAGCGGAAGCAATCAAAGGGGTCTGAGTACAGACAAATCCATGGCTTAAGAAGCCTGCGAACATAAAGGAAAACGAAGCCCATCCACGTAGGTCTGGATCCTGCCCTGGTCCAGCTAACTACTCGTCTGCAGCGTCGTCGAACTCCACAAAGTAGCCATCCTGGGAAGCATCGTAGTCGTAGTAGTATTCTGCGTAAACCACAGCCCCAACGGGGTCAGTACATCCAAGTACTGGCAAGCAAGACTCACAGTTCATCAAGGAGTTACCCGTCAACACAAGCATAGATGCTTGGGATCAACGGAAGAAAGGGGTGATATAAAAGTTGCTGCTGGCTGCTCTAACCAACTACAGAGGATAACTACAAGTTCCGGCTAACAGAAAAGATAAGATCGAGGATTGTAACCAACGGAAAGATAACTTCAACCAAACCCATCCTGGATCTCGCCCCTTATCCAAAGAAGCAATCCGAGGATAACTCACACAGTTGTGATAAGGTGAATCAAGTTATTGTGTGGATAACCTATTACTAGTCAGATTATTAATCATTGGGTGAAACAGGATTGATCATTATGTTGAAGTTGTCCTGAGTACTTGTTAGCCAGTACTTTCACCAAGTAATCCATAACCGCGGAAAACACGGCTTCTCGAGAAGATTATCCCTGCAGGGTTGCACCAATTTGGCCGTACACTCAAGAATAACCCGCCAGATGGGAAGCTAACCCACCAAGCGGGGTACTCTACACAACCAACCATTCTCCGCATCAAGCCCAAAGCACCTTGGGCGCACGGCTAATCGAGCCCAGAAGAAAATGGACCCTCATAGCACTCTAAGAACGTGTCCCCCTATATGCCGACTACAAAAGTTCCACCCTGCGCTGGGCTCGCAAAAACATGCATGCGGCAAATGGAAAACACGAACTAAATGAGGCGATTTGGACGAGATGCGAATCAGGTCAAGTTGAGGGGGGCGCCCATACTCGCTTCCCAAATGCGGGTAGTGCGCTCATCATGGATCAGTAGACAAGACCCTTTTCCTATTAGGGTCGACACTAGCAGGCTCCAAAACCACTCATGGGCCTCCTGCCGGTGCCTTATCATCAAGTTATTATTACCATTAGCAATTAACAGGATTGATTGATTAACATCGAGCCCCCGGTACAGACAATAAGATAGTAACAGCAGTAACCGACAACAGACTCGAGTAAAAGCAACCCTAAGCATGCTAGATAATAACAGGCTCAAGCAATGGCTGTAGGTATGGAGGTGGTGGCAATATCAGGGCTCAAGGTATCATGTGATGGGTTCGGAGAACAAGCAACGATACATAGGGCTAGCAATAGTAGGCAAAAAGATAGTATCGACAACAAGTGTGGAAAGGAACTCAATGATTCATGTGAGTGATAACTTGCCTGGCAGCTCAGCCTCGTACTGGGCTAGGTCCTGAGTAGTGGTGTCGTAAGGCTCGTCGGTACCAACGTCGTCGTCTAATCAAGAAGAAGCAAAAACAACAACGAAGGAAGACGGGCAATCAATACATGGCATAAGTGCACAAACATTGGATGATGCATGTCATGTTTAATAGATGCAACAAAATAACTTGCTTGACATGAAACACAAGTTTAAATGGATTCCATATGCAAAAGGGTGCATATGGAGGCCCATGCTTGGAGTTGAACTAATTGTTCTATCACTAAGCATTAGGTGTAGTGAATTAGTATGATGCATGCATGATGAGGAACAATAACATAACAAGTTAATTGCAATTGGAAAGATAGTTAATCATTTTAGAAAACATTAACAAGTTTGGAAGTATTGGTACTTAATGGTGTTGAACAAGGATTGATTGTTTTCAACAATTTAAAGTAGGCAAAACCAATTACAAATTTTATATTTGAAAAGTTTGTCAAATTTTAGTTGGATTACATGTTTCACAATTTGAAATTGGACTTCGGATTAATTAGTTATGAATTAAACAATATTAAACAATTTTTAATTGAATTAAACAAGATTTAAATAGTTTAGGAAATTTAAATTATTCAAACCAGAAAACAAAATTTATATTTGAATAGAGTATTCAAAATGGTGTGAAAAACATATTTTATTTGAATTATTTGAAAACAGTATGAATTAGTTATGAATTATTTCAATTTGCATTTGAATTATTCAAATTTGAAATTTAAAAGTATTTTGAAAACTCAAAACAGTACACAAGTGGAATATTTGGAAAGTTCATAAAATTTGGATCAGAATAGACATCAAGTTTGTATTGGTTGGATTTATAAAACCCAAGATATGGAATTTTGAAGTTTATAGTTTATTCTGCCCATTAAAGAATATTTGGAAAATATCAGAAACGTTTTTAACCATTTGTTACTTTGCAGTAACCTAGCCGCAGACACTGGGTGGTGGGCCACGGTGCCAGCGTGGCGCTGGGGATGGCGAGGTGGCGCATCAGGTCACTGACCTGCGGGCCTGGCTATCGAGGCAGAAAGGCGAAAAAAGACGCGCGAGGGGCGGGAATCGAACCCGCACCCTCCTCCTGCGCGCGAAGGCTCACGACCGCTGCGCTGTAACTGAACTTTGGTTCAGATTACAGCTGCACTGGTTTTCAGTTAACGCCTACGGCATTGGAGCCAAAAACTGACGAACTGCAACCGATGCTTGCAGTCGCGGACAGAAACGTGCGGCCGGTGAGCATCACGGCGGATCTCCGGCGGCTCGCGGGTGGCCTAGGTGTGCGTGTAGGTGCCTCGCGTGCGTGAGTGCTAGAACAGGAGCAAAGGGGCGAGGGGAGAGGAGCAAACAGAGAGCTCACCTCGCTGTTCGAGGTAGGGGTTCAGGCGACGGGCAGAAGTCGACGGCGAGGTTGGCGTGGACGGCGGCGGCGATCAGAGGCGGCTAGGGCTAGGTGGCGGTGTCGTTGAGGTAGAGGGGACCGCGGGCTTCCAATTCCCGCGCCTAGCTCTCGAACTTAGCCATCGGAGACGGCGCACGTTGCCGGATTTCAGAGGGACGGCGGCGGGAAGTTCAGAGCTTTGGGTGTTCAGAGAGAAAGGCAGGGCTTGGGGGGAGAGGATGGGAGGTTGGCGGCGCCGGGATGGGTTCTAGGGTTGAGGCAGGAGGAGGAGGCGCCGCGGTGGTTTTTATGGGCTCGAGGGTTGGAGTACGGCGGCCATCGGGGAGCTCCAGAGGAGGATCGGATGGTGGCGATCATGTCGTACAGATGACGTCGTCGTCGAGGAAGACGACAGACGTGCGATGGAAGGTTTTCGGGCCAAAAAGGGATAAACGGGCTGGGCCTTAGCTGCTGCTCTCTCCTGGCTTTATTTTTTTTTTGTACACTGCTTTTTTTTTGTAGTTGAGCCAATTGGAACAAAACAAGATTTTGTGTACCAAAACTTTGGAACAAAAAATAGGGTAAAGTTATTAGTGGAAAAGAAATGCAACCTTTTGGTAGATTTTGTTTTCCAAAAATTTATGTTTTGTTTGTTGTTTTTTAAAAAAAATTAACCAATTTAATTGGAATATGCAATATTAATTAATATTGGTAAAACAAAACATTTTCCATAGGGTTTTCCCCTAGGGTTTTTAAAGGGGTTTAAGAATTATGGATACCAATTAGTTATGAACTTCATGGCTCCAAAAGATTAAAGGTTTGGAGAGTTGGGTTGAAATTGGAAATGATTTGGAATTAATTGTTTTAATTGAGTAATTGATTTAAGCAACAATTTAATGGATGAATTACAATGGATTGTTTGGAAACAAAAGAGGTTTCCAAATTGCAATTCTTTGTTTGAAAGAAAGTAACAGACAAGTGTGAAAACAAGATTGATTAAGCTTGAATTTTATTATGAAAACAATGCAAACAGAAATGAAAATGAGAATGATGCCATGATGCATTGCATAAATTAAACAAATAAATAAAACAACTAAGGGTTTTCATACTTGGATGTTACAAAATGCCCCCCCTTGAAGGAATCGCGCCCCGAGATTCCCTACGGAGAAATGAACAGGTCCGGATACTTCTTGCGAAGATCCTCTTCGGTCTCCCACGTTGCCTCTTTATCAGAATGATGCGACCATTGCACTTTCAAGAACTTGGTGCTCTTGTTGCGAGTCTTACGCTCGGTCTCATCGAGAATACGAATAGGGTGCTCCTCATAAGATAGATCATCTTGCAGCTCAATGGAATCATGATCAACTGCACGATCTGGATCTTTGAAACACTTCTTGAGTTGTGACACGTGGAACACATCGTGCACTTTGGATAGTTTTTCTGGAAGTTCGAGACGATAAGCATTCTCTGCACGTCTTGAGAGGATGTTGAAAGGGCCAATGTATCTTGGTGCAAGTTTTCCTTTCACACCAAAACGGTGAGTGCCTCTGAGGGGAGTTACACGGAGATATGCCTTATCACCAGGTGCATAGACCATATCCCTGTGCTTGCTATCATAATAGCTCTTCTGACGAGACTGAGCAATCCTGAGATTGTCACGAATGATACGAACTTTCTCTTCGGCTTCCTTAACAATGTCAGGGCCTAAAAGTGAACGTTCACCAGCTCCAGACCAATTGATTGGACTCCTGCATCTGCGACCATACAATGCCTCAAATGGTGCCATTCCTAGGCTTGCCTGGTAGCTGTTGTTGTAGGAGAATTCAGCATATGGAAGGCAATCCTCCCATTTCATGCCAAAGGAGAGACCACATGCTCTGAGCATATCCTCGAGAATCTGATTGACTCTTTCGACTTGCCCTTGAGACTGAGGGTGATAAGCTGTGCTGAACAGAAGTTTAGTGCCCAATGCTTCTTGAAAGCTCTTCCAGAAATGAGAAGTGAAAATACTTCCACGATCTGAGCTTATTTCCAATGGAACACCATGAAGGGGAACAACCTTTGCTGTGTAGAGCTCTGCTAACTGGCTAGCTGAGATAGTTTCCTTTACAGCATAGAAGTGAGCAACCTTAGTGAGACGATCAATAACAACGAAGATTGCATCGTTGCCCTTTTTGGACTTTGGAAACCCAGTAACGAAGTCCATTTCAATCATGTCCCACTTCCACTCAGGAATTTTCAGAGGTTGGAGTAGACCTGCTGTCTTCTGATGGACTGCCTTAACACGTTGACAAACGTCGCATTCAGAAACGTATTGAGCAATTTCACGTTTCATGCCAGACCACCAATACAGAGTCTTGAGATCCTGGTACATCTTTGTACTTCCAGGGTGAATGGATAGAGGAGTTTCATGAGCCTCCTTGAGAATGATATCCTTGAGACTTTGAATCTGAGGGACTGCAATGCGTCCTTCGAAGAACACAGTTCCCTTGTCATCAATTGAGAAGGACTTGAACTTATCATTGCCCTCCTTAATGTGATCCACAATCTTCTTGATTTCATTATCACGAAGTTGTTCAGAACGAATCTTGTCCTCGAGAGTTGGGCTGGCTGTCAAGCTAGCAAGGTATCCTTCCGGAACAAGACCCAGGTTCAGCTTTTGGAATTCTTCATGAAGTGGAGGTTGGCTTTCCATGATCATGAGATTATTGCAATAGGATTTGCGACTGAGAGCATCGGCCATAACATTAGCCTTGCCTGGAGTGTAAGAAATGGTGAGATCAAAGTCTTTAATCTTCTCAATCCATCTCCTTTGCCTGAGGTTCAGATCTGGCTGAGTGAAGATGTATTTCAGACTCTTATGATCGGAAAAGATTTCAGTTTTGTTACCCAACAAGTATTGTCTCCATTTCTTGAGGGCAAACACAACTGCTGCAAGTTCAAGATCATGAGTGGGATAGTTTTGCTCATGTGGGTTCAACTGACGTGAAGCATAAGCCACAACTTGACGTTCTTGCATAAGAACTGCTCCTAGGCCTTGGAGAGATGCATCACAGAATATCTGGAAAGGTTTGGTGGTGTCGGGGCCAACTAGAACAGGTGTGGAAGTAAGTTTAGTCTTCAGGAGGTTGAAACTCTCATCACATTGTGGAGTCCAAACGAACTTTTTGTCCTTCTTTGTGAGATCAGTGAGAGGTTTGGCAATCTTGGAAAAGTTTTGAACGAAACGACGGCAATAGCTAGCCAAGCCAAGAAAGCTTCTAACTTGTTTCACCGTCTTAGGGGGTTTCCAATCAACAATTGCCTTAACCTTTTCAGGATCAATGGCAATGCCTTTGGCAGAGATGATATGACCAAGATATGCAACTTCTGGAATCCAGAACTCACATTTGGAAAACTTGGCATACAGACGATGCTCGCGAAGTTTCATGAGAGTGAGACGAAGGTGTTCTCCATGCTCTTCCTCGGATTTTGAGTAGACTAGAATGTCATCAAGATATACCACAACGAACTTGTCGAGGTATTCATGGAAGACAGAATTCATGAGTCTTGAGAACGTCGCCGGTGCATTGGTGAGACCAAAGGACATGACGGTGTATTCATATAGACCGTACCGCGTGGTGAAAGCTGTCTTAGGAATATCTTCCTTTCTGATCTTTATCTGATGGTAACCCATCCTCAAGTCCAACTTTGAGAATATTGTGGCTCCAGCAAGTTGATCAAAAAGATCATCGATACGAGGAAGTGGATACTTGTTCTTGATGGTTTTCTCGTTGAGAGGACGATAGTCAACCACGAGTCTTTTTGTTTGATCCTTCTTGGCAACAAACAGAGTTGGGCAACCCCAAGCGGAGGAACTAGGCTGAATGAAACCTTTGTCCATATACATATCGATTTGCTCCTTCAACAATTTCAGTTCAGGAGGAGCTATCTTGTATGGATGCTTAGAGATTGGAGCAGTACCTGGCTCAAGCTCGATCACGAACTCAACTGCTCTGTCCGGGGGCATCCCTGGCAACTCTTCTGGAAAGACGTCAGGGAATTCACAAACCACCGGAACATTTTCAATTGCCGGAAGGGGTTTGGCATCGAGGCTGAACAGCTGAGCAGAAATTGATCCATATGGAGAATAGACTATCTGGCCTGAAGTGTGGGAGAGAGTTATTGACTTTTGAGCACAGTCAATTTTAGCTTTGTGGGTCTTCAACCAATCCATACCCAGAATGACATCAATGTCAGAATTTCCCAGCAACATGAGTGAAGCAAGGAATATGCGACCTCCAATTAGGATCTCATTGTCCATGCTTATCTTGGAAGTCAACATTTGCGGTCCCGGAGAGTGAACAGTCATTTGATTGCTTAGCGGAACCAGAACTAGGTTGTATGCTTTTGCAAAAATCTTTGACACAAATGAATGCGATGCTCCAGTATCAAACAACACTTTAGCTGGAATAGAGTTTACGGGTAATATACCGAGAACGACGTCAGCAGCCTCTTCGGCTTTGTCGGCCTTGATATGGTTCACCCTCGCGTTCCTCCCGACAGGCCTATTGTTGGAGTTGAAGGCTTTAGCCGGAGGAGCACGAACCATAGCCTGGTTGGTGTTGGGGCGAGGAGGTAGGGGTAGCTGCTTCTGAGTGCACTTGTCAGCATAGTGTCCAGTATCCTTGCACTTGTAGCAAGTGACGATACGAGAAGGACCTGGCCTTGGCTGCCCCATCGGGAACCTCTGACCCTGCATCTGAGATGGGTTGGGTGGGCGGGGACCAAAGCCTGGAGAAGCTTGGGCATTTGGAGCCCGAGTGACAGCACCATTTGGCACCCAGATGCGGCGCTTCTGCGGAGGGGTGGTCATGTTGGAGGAGGAACCACCCTCACGCGAGTGCTTGCGGGACTCTTCGAACGCCTTGCGCCCATTCTCCTCATTGAGCGCGGTGTTCACAAGCTCCACGAAGTCCTTGCACTTGATGTTTGTGAGGGCGTACTTCAGTTCCGGGTTAAAACCTCGGCGGAACCTTGCCATCTTCTTGGCTTCGGTGGACACTTCGTCACCAGCGTACCGAGCGAGACGATTGAACTCGTTCTGGTAGCCGAGAACGTCCAGCTTGCCCTGTCTGAGAGAGCAGAATTCCTCACGCATCTTTTCCATGAGACCATCCGGGATGTGGTGCTTCAGGAAGGCATCTCTGAAACATCCCCAGTTGATAGGAAAGCCAGCCCTCATGGCCTGGTAGTTCTCCCACCAAGTAGCTGCCTGACCCTTCAGTAGGTAGGTGGCGTACTTGACCTTATCCTCTTCAGCAACATGAGCTATCTCCAGAGCTCTTGCTACGTCACGGATCCAGTCATCAGCATCCAGGGGCTCACGTGTTGCCACGAAAGCTTTTGGGCCCAAGCTGAGGAAGTCCTTGATGGTGACCCTTGGAGCATTCTGGTTGTGTTGCTGGTTAGCCTGGATCTGGGCCATCTGTGTCACCACTTGGGTCATCTGAGCCAACAGCTCCCCCATTGGTGGTGGCGGAGGCGGGTTGTTCCTGGTTGGAGGCATCCTGAACAGAAATTCATTTTAGCACAACAACAGAAAAGGATAGACTTGGTAACCGAAAGATAGATTATTCCGACGCATGAATAGATAACCAACAGGTACATCATCACATGTTCAATACATCAGAATATCCAACAGACCAATACATGGTTCGAAAACGAAAGGATAAACTAGACGCAGCTAGTAATGGATACAACGGTACTCCCATGCTCATCACGCAGGACGGCGGTGAGTAGAACGACGAGAGATACGGTGAGGAGGAATCCCACGGAAGTAGGTATCACGACGATCCATGTAGATAGGAACTGCTCTGAGAGCAACTCTCGGTGTCGTGAAGTGGAAAGCGTCGTATCCCTGTGCTCCATAGCGGGGAATCCCTGTGTAACCAGCTCCGAGGTCGAGAAGTGGGCCTCTGATCGGCTCGTAACCTCCAGCATCTGGCAACGGAAGACCAGCTGGCTGAACGACACGTGCGAAGCGCTCGTCTCCAACAAAGTCTGTGGTGTACGTCGCCAGACGAGTGAGAGCAAGGCGGAGCTGCTCCCTGACTGAGGCTAACTCCTGAGAAAGTGCGGAAGCAACGGCATCACTGTGACTAGCGAACTGGGCAGTGACCTGGAGCCTGGAGCTATCAGTCTCGTAGGTATCCATGTCGCGGTGGATAGTGAAGTGAGCTCCCGCTGCCGTGATGTAACCACGGGGGATGTGACGAAAACTGGACTTATCAAACCCCCAGTAGTCAGCACGGAGAACGGTGACACTCACGTACGCTGCCTGCTGCACTGCCATATCCACGGTGGACCCTACTGCCTCGTACTGGTGTGCAATGCTCCTGCCATCATCCGACAGAATGTAGACGATAGCCCGGTAGCAAGTCTGGTCACACTCTCGCTGGTGCTCGTAGACCTGGTACTCTGGTGCCCAATGGAACCCCAGATAGGTAACCATGTCTCTCAGCAACTCTGGAAAACCGGCGGTGCTCTCACAGCGAGTCATGCGAACCACCTGCGGATAGTAGTTGAGACCCATCTGCAGATGATTTGGAAGGTTTTGATTAGACTCCGGTAGATGAAAAAGGATGTGGAAAACAACAACAAGGTTGAACGGACGAAAGGATGTTGAAAAGAACATGATATCGAAGCAACATCGGGGAAAACGAGACCAAAAGTCCTGAGGTACTACAGATAACCCAAAACACGTGAAATCCTAACTTGAAAGTTTAGGTGAGAACAGAAAACAACGTTGCACTTCCTTACCAGAAAAGGGTGGGTGGGTGGGGAAAGAAGAAAAATGGCAGAATTCCTACTCTCACGTTTCATTTTTCCTATATAGCTACAAAATAGTTTCTAGACTCAACTGCGACCAGTAAAAAGGGATCCTACAGGCAGACAGGCTCTGATACCATTTGTCGCACCCTGGGTTTCTAGAGGATACTCTCCGCACGAACTGGAAGTCAGGTGCTTGGATTATGGGGCAAACATGCTCCCACGTCCCAGCTTCCTGGTAGGCCTGCGCTTATGCGCGACAACACAAGCCCTGCTTCCACCGTCGAAGTAAACTATCCGCTAGGAACCTAAAGGCACTACTGTCGACGTACTTCATAATCAAACACGCACGGTACGTCAACAGTTTGGTACGAATGATAGCGCAGAATGTCTCTAAGACACAAAAGAATGAAATAAGTGCAACTGGCCTTCACTAAGGCAGGAAATATCGAATACAGTCATCCAGAGGACACATGTCCCAACATATCATCCATTACAACAGCGGAAGCAATCAAAGGGGTCTGAGTACAGACAAATCCATGGCTTAAGAAGCCTGCGAACATAAAGGAAAACGAAGCCCATCCACGTAGGTCTGGATCCTGCCCTGGTCCAGCTAACTACTCGTCTGCAGCGTCGTCGAACTCCACAAAGTAGCCATCCTGGGAAGCATCGTAGTCGTAGTAGTATTCTGCGTAAACCACAGCCCCAACGGGGTCAGTACATCCAAGTACTGGCAAGCAAGACTCACAGTTCATCAAGGAGTTACCCGTCAACACAAGCATAGATGCTTGGGATCAACGGAAGAAAGGGGTGATATAAAAGTTGCTGCTGGCTGCTCTAACCAACTACAGAGGATAACTATAAGTTCCGGCTAACAGAAAAGATAAGATCGAGGATTGTAACCAACGGAAAGATAACTTCAACCAAACCCATCCTGGATCTCGCCCCTTATCCAAAGAAGCAATCCGAGGATAACTCACACAGTTGTGATAAGGTGAATCAAGTTATTGTGTGGATAACCTATTACTAGTCAGATTATTAATCATTGGGTGAAACAGGATTGATCATTATGTTGAAGTTGTCCTGAGTACTTGTTAGCCAGTACTTTCACCAAGTAATCCATAACCGCGGAAAACACGGCTTCTCGAGAAGATTATCCCTGCAGGGTTGCACCAATTTGGCCGTACACTCAAGAATAACCCGTCAGATGGGAAGCTAACCCACCAAGCGGGGTACTCTACACAACCAACCATTCTCCGCATCAAGCCCAAAGCACCTTGGGCGCACGGCTAATCGAGCCCAGAAGAAAATGGACCCTCATAGCACTCTAAGAACGTGTCCCCCTATATGCCGACTACAAAAGTTCCACCCTGCGCTGGGCTCGCAAAAACATGCATGCGGCAAATGGAAAACACGAACTAAATGAGGCGATTTGGACGAGATGCGAATCAGGTCAAGTTGAGGGGGGCGCCCATACTCGCTTCCCAAATGCGGGTAGTGCGCTCATCATGGATCAGTAGACAAGACCCTTTTCCTATTAGGGTCGACACTAGCAGGCTCCAAAACCACTCATGGGCCTCCTGCCGGTGCCTTATCATCAAGTTATTATTACCATTAGCAATTAACAGGATTGATTGATTAACATCGAGCCCCCGGTACAGACAATAAGATAGTAACAGCAGTAACCGACAACAGACTCGAGTAAAAGCAACCCTAAGCATGCTAGATAATAACAGGCTCAAGCAATGGCTGTAGGTATGGAGGTGGTGGCAATATCAGGGCTCAAGGTATCATGTGATGGGTTCGGAGAACAAGCAACGATACATAGGGCTAGCAATAGTAGGCAAAAAGATAGTATCGACAACAAGTGTGGAAAGGAACTCAATGATTCATGTGAGTGATAACTTGCCTGGCAGCTCAGCCTCGTACTGGGCTAGGTCCTGAGTAGTGGTGTCGTAAGGCTCGTCGGTACCAACGTCGTCGTCTAATCAAGAAGAAGCAAAAACAACAACGAAGGAAGACGGGCAATCAATACATGGCATAAGTGCACAAACATTGGATGATGCATGTCATGTTTAATAGATGCAACAAAATAACTTGCTTGACATGAAACACAAGTTTAAATGGATTCCATATGCAAAAGGGTGCATATGGAGGCCCATGCTTGGAGTTGAACTAATTGTTCTATCACTAAGCATTAGGTGTAGTGAATTAGTATGATGCATGCATGATGAGGAACAATAACATAACAAGTTAATTGCAATTGGAAAGATAGTTAATCATTTTAGAAAACATTAACAAGTTTGGAAGTATTGGTACTTAATGGTGTTGAACAAGGATTGATTGTTTTCAACAATTTAAAGTAGGCAAAACCAATTACAAATTTTATATTTGAAAAGTTTGTCAAATTTTAGTTGGATTACATGTTTCACAATTTGAAATTGGACTTCGGATTAATTAGTTATGAATTAAACAATATTAAACAATTTTTAATTGAATTAAACAAGATTTAAATAGTTTAGGAAATTTAAATTATTCAAACCAGAAAACAAAATTTATATTTGAATAGAGTATTCAAAATGGTGTGAAAAACATATTTTATTTGAATTATTTGAAAACAGTATGAATTAGTTATGAATTATTTCAATTTGCATTTGAATTATTCAAATTTGAAATTTAAAAGTATTTTGAAAACTCAAAACAGTACACAAGTGGAATATTTGGAAAGTTCATAAAATTTGGATCAGAATAGACATCAAGTTTGTATTGGTTGGATTTATAAAACCCAAGATATGGAATTTTGAAGTTTATAGTTTATTCTGCCCATTAAAGAATATTTGGAAAATATCAGAAACGTTTTTAACCATTTGTTACTTTGCAGTAACCTAGCCGCAGACACTGGGTGGTGGGCCACGGTGCCAGCGTGGCGCTGGGGATGGCGAGGTGGCGCATCAGGTCACTGACCTGCGGGCCTGGCTATCGAGGCAGAAAGGCGAAAAAAGACGCGCGAGGGGCGGGAATCGAACCCGCACCCTCCTCCTGCGCGCGAAGGCTCACGACCGCTGCGCTGTAACTGAACTTTGGTTCAGATTACAGCTGCACTGGTTTTCAGTTAACGCCTACGGCATTGGAGCCAAAAACTGACGAACTGCAACCGATGCTTGCAGTCGCGGACAGAAACGTGCGGCCGGTGAGCATCACGGCGGATCTCCGGCGGCTCGCGGGTGGCCTAGGTGTGCGTGTAGGTGCCTCGCGTGCGTGAGTGCTAGAACAGGAGCAAAGGGGCGAGGGGAGAGGAGCAAACAGAGAGCTCACCTCGCTGTTCGAGGTAGGGGTTCAGGCGACGGGCAGAAGTCGACGGCGAGGTTGGCGTGGACGGCGGCGGCGATCAGAGGCGGCTAGGGCTAGGTGGCGGTGTCGTTGAGGTAGAGGGGACCGCGGGCTTCCAATTCCCGCGCCTAGCTCTCGAACTTAGCCATCGGAGACGGCGCACGTTGCCGGATTTCAGAGGGACGGCGGCGGGAAGTTCAGAGCTTTGGGTGTTCAGAGAGAAAGGCAGGGCTTGGGGGGAGAGGATGGGAGGTTGGCGGCGCCGGGATGGGTTCTAGGGTTGAGGCAGGAGGAGGAGGCGCCGCGGTGGTTTTTATGGGCTCGAGGGTTGGAGTACGGCGGCCATCGGGGAGCTCCAGAGGAGGATCGGATGGTGGCGATCATGTCGTACAGATGACGTCGTCGTCGAGGAAGACGACAGACGTGCGATGGAAGGTTTTCGGGCCAAAAAGGGATAAACGGGCTGGGCCTTAGCTGCTGCTCTCTCCTGGCTTTATTTTTTTTTTTGTACACTGTTTTTTTTTGTAGTTGAGCCAATTGGAACAAAACAAGATTTTGTGTACCAAAACTTTGGAACAAAAAATACGGTAAAGTTATTAGTGGAAAAGAAATGCAACCTTTTGGTAGATTTTGTTTTCCAAAAATTTATGTTTTGTTTGTTGTTTTTTAAAAAAAATTAACCAATTTAATTGGAATATGCAATATTAATTAATATTGGTAAAACAAAACATTTTCCATAGGGTTTTCCCCTAGGGTTTTTAAAGGGGTTTAAGAATTATGGATACCAATTAGTTATGAACTTCATGGCTCCAAAAGATTAAAGGTTTGGAGAGTTGGGTTGAAATTGGAAATGATTTGGAATTAATTGTTTTAATTGAGTAATTGATTTAAGCAACAATTTAATGGATGAATTACAATGGATTGTTTGGAAACAAAAGAGGTTTCCAAATTGCAATTCTTTGTTTGAAAGAAAGTAACAGACAAGTGTGAAAACAAGATTGATTAAGCTTGAATTTTATTATGAAAACAATGCAAACAGAAATGAAAATGAGAATGATGCCATGATGCATTGCATAAATTAAACAAATAAATAAAACAACTAAGGGTTTTCATACTTGGATGTTACAATGATCAAGAAACATAATTATACTCATGAAACAATAACATGTTCAGATCTGAGATCATGGTACTCGGGCCCAAATTGAGAAGCATTAAGCATAACAAGTTACAATAACGATAGAAAACACTAACAATGGATACTAGGCACTATGCCCTAACAATCTGGCATTATTACATGATCGATCTCATCAAATCCCTTCCATCCCTCTTAGCCTACAGCGGTGTTTACTCACACATGGACGGGGGAATAATGGATGGTTGATGGAGAAGAGGTGGCGGTGACGATGGCGATAATCTCCTTCGAATCCCTGTTCCGGCAGGGCGCCAGAACAGGAACTTCTGATCCCCAAATTGAGTTTCGAGGTGGTGGCGTCGCTCTGTTGTGTTTCTGTGGAATCTGACGAACCCCCTGTTTTTTTAGGGTTACGGGCGATAAGTAGTCGAAAGGGGATCCCGAGGGGGTGCCTGGGGGCCCTACACCACCAGGTGGCACGGCCAAGGGGGGCGCGCCCAGGGGTGGTGTGGCCCCCTCCTGGCCCTCCTACGGGACTCCTTCTGGCTCCGGGGGGGGTCTTCGGGTGTTTTAAGGTATTTGTGATCTTTTCTGGGCATTTTCCTGAAAGTTGATTTTTCTGCACAAAATGAGACACCAAGGTAATTGTGCTGAAAACAGCGTTAGTCCGTGTTAGTTGTATCCAAAACTCACAAGTTTAGAGGCAAACAATAGCAAAAGTGTTCGGAAAAGGAGATACATTTTGGACGTATCAACTCACCCCAAGCTTAGCTTATTGCTTGTCCTCAAGCAATTCAGTGACAATTGAGTGCGATAAAAGAAATTTTACGAACACATTTGTTTCATATGATGTAAATATACTCACTATATGATCAAGTGCTTAGACAATTCATAATAAGATGTATGCACGATAAAAGTTACCTGTCAGTTATGAAAACCATGAAGAGATACCAACAAACTAATAACAAACAACATGAAGTATATCAATCTGCAACATTGAAATGCTCATAATAGGGTATGATAAATTGTACTCGCTTGCCCTTAATAATGGAGCAAAACATAAATGCTAGGGCACCTCTGAAGTTCAAATGAAGACTAGAATTAAAGATATCAAAGATACAAGGATCAAAGGTGTACCACAATCAACCGTGTTCTGGGACAAGCATATTACATTAAGAATGACATCCATGCTCTCAAGAAGGTGCATAAAGTGAGAATGTGAAGACTCAACATAAAAATAAAAAAGGCCCTTCATAGAGGGAAGCAGGGATTAACTCATGTGCTAGAGATTTTTACTTTATAACAGAGGTATTGAATATTTTTTAGAGGGAGGTGTATGCTTATGTCAACGAATGGTAAACAGACAATACAGTACGTCACAAGCCAACTAGACTTCACAAGAGTGGCTCCCATAGAAGGACGCATCTGGGTAGAAGTGTCATCTCTATTTCTCTTTTGTTTACACAATTATGCTTTGACTGATAAATCAGTGGTAAAAATAGTGAAGAGAATTTGTTTTATTAATTTGGGGTTGTGCACCCCGCTGCCAGCTCTTCTATAATTTGGATAAGAGGATGAAGCCACTAGTCTAGGGTGTGAAATCCAATCAACAAATGAGATAAAGATTCTCTATTTACGTCCTCATTAGCTAAAATAGAGGCACAAAACAGGAATAATTTTTCGAAGGTTTTAAAGGTAGCACATGAGAAATTTACTTGGACTGGTGGTTAAATACCACATATAGGTAGGTATGGTGGACACATTTGGAAAATTTTGTTTTTGGGAGTTGGATGCACGAGTAGAGCTCATACTCAGTACAGGTGAAGCCTAGCAATAGACGGGAAGCGACAATTAAGAGAGCAACAACTGTCATAATCATGCTTGCGACAAAACAAAATTAACAGGGACATAAAAGTGATACAGATACTCTGAGGCAAAATAAATCATCAAGGCTTCATTGACTTTTTGTTTTCAGTCGTATGCATGCATGAGTATGTGCCAAGTCGATTCAAGCGAAACAATCAGAAGGAGATACCACAATGTCATATCCTCCTATGAATAAAACCATGCAAGCAAACATTTATACGACATGATATCTTATATTAATAAGTTGGAACTAAACATGTGAGAGCACGAACTACTAAGCATAAATTAAATAACACACACCTTGCACGAATAAACTAAACATGTCCACATTGATGAGTTATATGTACAAAAATAAAACAAATAGAGTTCATACCAGCCTCTCACCGCAACTTGAATTGCCGTAAATTATCATTATTGCTCTTCACTCATATGGATTGAATAATATAGAATGATAACCAATCTCCAATGGAGACACGGAATACTGATGAACTCTGCAACAAACTTTACAAAACCAAAGAAGAACAACAAATATTTTTGGATTTTCAAATTAAAACAAGAACAGAAGAAACAAGCAAACAAAGCAAAATATTCTTGGATTTTTGAATACTAAACTGAAATAAGAAGGTAAAGCAAACCAACAAAAGAAACTAAAGAAGCAAATAAAGATAAACAACAGAAATATTTTTGGTCTTTTGTGTTTTGGAAAGCAAGAACAAAGCGATAAAAACAAAAGAAGTGAAAACGAACGAAAGAAATAAAAACATGGATATGCAAAGAACCGACAGAAACATCATATATAGATGAGTGTGATGTCGGTATACCTCCCCCCAAGCTTAGGCTTTTGGCCTAAGTGGAGATCAATCCCAAGCAGGCCATGAGGTGACTCCCCGTAGTTTGCCGAGGATGAACTTCCCTCCTGATATGTGCTCGAGAACGCCTCGGTGTACTACGTGGTGTAGTCCTCGGAAGGCGCATCTCGCCTCATTTGCTGCCTATGGAACTCCATCAAGCGCAACTGCTCATCTAGCTCTCCGTTTGGGTGCGACCATCGCATCCTGTCAACTTTGAACAAAACAGGCTACGACAAAATAACTTCCCTCTCATCTCCGTTAACAAATAAAACTCTATATACTAAATGTTCAGCAGTAGAGTTAGCAGTAATAAAATGATGAGCCTTCATGGAAGCAATATCAAGTCTATAAGGAGCTATCAATTCATCATGAGAAGCAATAGGAAAGCCTAGAGCAGTTGCTATACGTGTAGCAATAATGCCCCCATAAATGGGTCCCTTAGCAGCTAGGCGGTGAGAAATGAGAGAACCAAGGTTATACTTGTCGCTACGGTTAAGTGCAGCAGCACGAAAAGCAAGATGATAGTTTGAAATGTTGCTAGTGTTCTCCCTACCAAGGACACTAGTAGCAAGATAGTAAGTAAAATATCTGATAGCACAAAGTTGAATGCTCCTTATCTTCCCGCGCCGAGCTGAGCGGCAATCATCATTGGTAAATCCTCGATAGAGCTCCATAAGATCAGCGGGTCTCTCCTGAATGTTGCACGTTGTCCCGGAGGTGTTGATACCTATAATGCTGCAAAAACTCTCCAAGGACAAGGAAAAAGGACTACCATATATCTTAAAAGCAACAGTTGGGTTATATGGTGAGTTATGAAATCTAAACTCTCAACAAAATTCTTTGTCAAAATAGCATATTGGGGACTTTCATCCTGCATGTAGTTGGTTAAACCAACCCTTTCAATCAGCATCAAGAAGTCATCAAGTATACCTGCACCTCTCAAAAACGTATAGCAAGGGAAACTAGATGGATTAGCAATTCCATCGCCTCCCGCATCATCGATGTTTGGTGCAATAAGGTCTTCATTATAGGATAGCCTAAACAGAGTAGATGAACATGAGGGCCTTGTTCTTCTAGGAGCATCACTCCTAAATACTTCTCCAAAGTTGTGGCTGTCCATTTATGAAATTTTCAACAATCATCACAAAAATTGATTTCAAGCAACTATAAGGTGGAAACTACTATAGAGACGTATAGGAGAGCTAAACATGCATCAAAACTATATTATTTCCACTAAAATCAAGCATGCAAACCCACACAAGCTATCACCTACAGTACCAAAATACTCAAGAAATACTCCACCAAACAAAATTCTACTTGAATAATCGGAGGAGTCACATACCGGAGAGCAAATGCACCAAATTTCAGCAACAATGGTGGGTTGAGAAAAGAGATCGAAAAATCTCGAGGAAGAACAACAAGAACTCAGGTTCGGGGAAATGTTTTGAGTTTGGGTGAGAGAGAGGAATCTTTGGCAGGGGAGAGAGTTAGTTGAGGGCCGAGGGGCCCCACACCATGCCCAGGCGCCACCAGGGGCTGGCCGCACCACTCTGTGGTGTGCCTGCATGGTGGGTCCCCCTGGGGTCTACCAGGTGCCTCTCTGCCTCATTTTTGACGTAAAAATTTATTATAATTTTTCTGGATTTTTTCGAGAAACTTTATTTTCGAGGTATTTTTAGAATTTAATAATTAATTAAAACCCAGAAAAAGAAATGTGGAAAGGTGGAAAACAAAACCAAAACCAGAATTACATAGCTTCTAAGACACTCCAAAAGGCAATTGGCCAAATAAAACAAAGGTGGAAGTGGTGAAAACAAAAATATGGATGGTGAAAACATGCATAACCACGGTAATCAGGATGAAAACATAACTATGGATGATGGAAAACATAATTGTACTAAGGTAGCAAGGTGATAACATGGCGAAAACATAATGGGGAAGGTGAAAACATAGTGAAAACATTGTCCTCTATATTCAAAATCATCTTGTTAACAAGGTTGATCAAGTCTTGTTACCAAAACAATTTTTATATGAAGGAAAAACTTTGCTTATCACTAAATAATTATGTTACCTCAACCTTGATAGACATAGTCCCAATCATAATAATTTTATATTCTTTTGGTGGCATTGGAATGGGACAATAAAATTCTCCAATCTTGATGGTCTCAATATTTTCTATTGAATTTAAAACCATATCTTCTATCAATCTTCTTGGGAAAATAAACAGTATGCTCTTTATCATTAACATAAAAAGTTAATTTTCCTTGATTGCAATCAATAACAGCCCATGTAGTGTTAAGAAAAGGTCTCCCAAGAATAATAGGCATATTATCATCTTCAGGCATTTCCAACACAACAAAGTTAGTTAATATCAAACAATTAGTAGTCACTTGAATAGGAACATTCTCACATATACCAACAGAAATAGCAGTAGATTTATCAGCCATTTGCAAAGATATATCCGTGCGTATCAATTTTTCTAGAGAGAGTCTCTTATAAAGAGAGAAAGGCATAACACTAACTCATGCTCCTAAGTCACATAAAGCAGTTCTAACATAATTATTTTTAATAGAACAAGGTATAGTTGGAATACCAGGATCTCCAAGCTTCTTTGAAACCTTGCCATTGAAAGAGTAATTAGCAAGCATAGTGGAAATTTCCTCATTAGGAATTTCCCTTTTTTTAGAGACAATATCTTTCATATATTTAGAATAAGGAGGCAGTTTAATAGCATCAGTCAAACGAATTTGCAAAAACAAAGGTTTCATCCACTCACAAAACTTGTTATAATGTTCCTCTTCCTTTGATTTGTGTTTCTTATTAGGAAAATTCATGGCTTTTTGTACCCAAGGTTCTCTTTCATTACCATGTTTATTAGCAATGAAATCCTCCTTAGTATACTTCACAATTTTAGTTTGCTTTTCCGGTTCAGCTACAGTTTCTTCTTTATCAGAAGCATCACTTTTATCGTTACCACGTTTAGTCTCAACATGAGAAATAGATATACTATTAGGATGTTTAGCAGGTTCAGGATATTCTACAACAGTTTTATGTCTCTTCTTCTTTTTCTTAGAAGGATAACTATTGTTTTTAGGTTGCTGAGAATCTTGTTCAATTCTCTTAGGATGTACTTCAAGATACAAGGGTCCTTAGTAGAAACACCACTTCTAGTAATTATTTCACAAACATGTTTTTCTCTAGAAGCATTATAGGTAGCATATCTTTTTGCACTTTAGTGAGTTGATCAATTTGAGTTTGAACCATATGAAAAAATTTAACAAGCATTTTAACATAATTAGAGGTTCTCTCAATAATACCATGCAAATTATCAATGGCTCTAGAGTTTTCCATAAGATGATTTTGCACTCTCATATTAAAGTTGTCTTGCTTAATAACATAATTATCAAATTCATCTAAGCATTGATCGGGTGGTTTATAATAGGGAATATCGCTATTATCAAAGTATTGAAGAGAGTGTACCTCAACTGTTGATGGATGAGGAATTGTCTTACACAATTCTTCTATAGGAGGTAAATTCTTCACATCTTCAGATTTAATACCCCTCTCTTTAATAGATTTCTTGGCTTCCTTCATCACTTCATCATTTAATTCAATCATCCCTCTCTTCTTGGGTGTTGGTATTGGTGTTGGCTCTGGTGTAGGTTAGGCTCAGGTATATTCCAATCATCATTATTTTTGGCTATTTTAGCCAATAATTCCTCAGCTTCTTCTGGAGTTCTTTTCCTGAAAACACAACTAGCAAAACCATCCAGGTATGTCCTAGATTCAATAGTTCGTCCATTATAAAATATATCTAGGAGCTCATGTTTAGGTGATGGATTGCCAGGGCTAGCTCTTATTAAAGAACAAAACCTGAACCAAGATTCAGGCAATTTCTCCCCTTCAATTTTCTCAAAGTTAAAGATATCCTGCACAACAACATGTTGAGCACTAGCAAGAAAATATTTTTGAAAGAAAGTATTAACCAAACCCATAGGACTAGTAATGGATCCTAGTGACAAATTGTTAAACCAAGTTTTAGCTTCATCTTTCAATGAGAAAGGGAAGATCTTGGTAACAAAATAAGTACGCAGCTTAGTATCATGATAAAATAAACTACTCAAAGATGAAAGCTCATTCATATGTTCCATAGCACTTTTACTTTCAGTTCCACAAAAAGGTTCCTTCTCAACAATATATATATAAGATAAATCTAGAGAGAAATCATAATCCTTGTCTCTAATGTGTAGGGGAGATGTAGCAAACTTAGCATCGAGAGAAGATTTATATTTAACAGCATGTCTTGCAAGAAGACTCTGAAGAGCACTTGCGCCAGTAGTAGCCTGATCTTCCTTAATAAAGTCATCATTAAGTTCAATGTAGGTTTCATCAAGATCATCAATAAACTCAGGTGAGTTAATAGGTGTACCAACATTTTCAACAGGAATTTCAGCACTTTCAATTTGTTTGGATTTATCAATTGTGGCATCAAGGAAAAGACGTAGTGAACCAATATCATCAAGCACATTAGAAGCATCGACAAAAGTACCAGAAGCACTTTCATACTCAGCAGAAGTAACAGTGTGTGTAGCATGTGGTGGTGTAAGAAGATTACTCATAACAGATGGTGAATCAAGAGCAACAGAGGTGTTCAGAGTTGTACCTCTCCTTGTAGTGGATCGTAATATAGGAACTTTTCGATCACGAGTCTTACGCATGAGGAAAGGCTTGCAGCGAACAATATCATGTTCAAGTGAGAAAATAATAAAGCTATGCTCAGCGGCAACGGCGCCAGAAAATAGTCTTGATGACCCACATGTATAGGGGATCGCAACAGTCTTCAAGGGAAGTAAAACTCAAATTTATTGATTCGACACAAGGGGAGCCAAAGAATATTTATCAGCCTTAACAACTGAGTTGTCAATTCAGCTGCACCTGAAAGTAGACTTGCTCGCAACAATTTATTAGTGGTAACAATTTTATAGCAGCAGTAGTAGTAAAATAACTGGAGGAGTAAAATAGTAACAACAGTAGCAATCGCGGAAAACAGCAAGATGAAAGTACCGTAGGCAAAGGGAATGGATGAATGGGCGTTGCATGGATAAGAGAGTTCATGTAATAATCTAAACATGGGCATTGCAGATAATAATAATAAAGCATCCAAGTTCTAGGTAGACCATAGGCATGTGTTCCAATATAGTCATACGTGCTCGCAATGAGAAACTTGCACAACATCTTTTGTCCTACTAGCCCGTTTGAGCGGTGCCTCAAGGGAAACTACTGGTAATTAAGGTGCTCCTTTTAATAAAGCACCGGAGCAAATCATTAACACTCCATGAACACACGTGATCCTCACATCATAACCATCCCCTCCGGTTGTCCCAATTTCTGTCACTCTGGGGCCTCAGGTTCCAGAAAATGACATGTGTAAACAACTTGCAGATATGATCAAGAAACATAATTATACTCATGAAACAATAACATGTTCAGATCTGAGATCATTCCAGTCGGACCCAAAGTGACAAGAATTAAGCATAACAAGTTGCAACAACGGTAGAAAACACTAACAATGGATACTAGGCACTATGCCCTAACAATCTGGCATTATTACATGATCGATCTCATCCAATCCCTTCCATCCCTCTCAGCCTACAGCGGTGTTTATTCACACATGGACGTGGAAATCATGGATGGTTGATGGAGAAGAGGTGACGGTGACGATGGCGATGATCTCCTTCGAATCCTCGTCCCGGCAGGGCGCCAGAACAGGAACTTCTGATCCCCGAATTGAGTTTCGAGGTGGCGGCGGCGCTCTGTTGTGTTTCTACGGAATATGACGAACCCCCTATTGTTTCAGGGTTACGGGCGATAAGTAGTCGAAAGGGGAGCCCGAGGGGGTGCCTGGGGGGCCCACACCACCAGGTGGCGCGACCAAGGGGGGCGCCCAAGGGTGGTGTGGCCTCCTCCTGGCCCTCCTTCGAGACTCCTTCTGGCTCTGGGGGTCTTCGGGTGTTTTAAGGTCTTTGGGATTTTTTCTGGACATTTTCCCAAAAGTTGATTTTTCTGCACAAAACGAGACACCAAGGTAATTCTGCCGAAAGCAACGTTAGTCCATGTTAGTTGTATCCAAAACTCACAAGTTTAGAGGCAAACAATAGCAAACGTGTTTGGAAAAGGAGATACATTTTGGACGTATCAGCCATACGCCGATCCATCTCGCTGGAGGTTTGCATTATTCACGAACATGCCAGCGAGACCAGCGAGGATCATGAGGTGCGCGTCGTCGTCGATGGCAGTTAGTCCGTGTTAGTTGTATCCAAAACTCACAAGTTTAGAGGCAAACAATAGCAAACGTGTTTGGAAAAGGAGATATGTTTTGGACGTATCAGCCGTACGCCGATCCATCTCGCTACAGGTTTGCATTATTCACGAACATGCCAGCGAGACCAGCGAGGATCATGAGGTGCGCGTCGTCGTCGATGGCAGACTTGACTTCCTGCTCCATCAGAGCGGCGAACGTCTCCTCATCGTTGGAATCCATCGCCAAATAGGAAAATCCCTGAATACCTGACGGGCATGGTGGACTGTTGGCTACTTGTGTGCTCGCTGGGAAAAGGTAAAAGGTCGGCCAACAGAAGGTGGGAGGTTGTCATGGCTACGACTTATGTTTGCAATGATGGAATGAATCTCTAGAGAAAGCACAACGGAGGTGGTCGGAGGGGTGTCGCCGACATTGGCATGAAGGTGAACACGGAAGTGGCATTCTGCAGCACGGAAGAGCGAATCTGGGCGTGGAAAAGCCATTGCTCACCTAACTATGCTGGCCCACAAGCCACTTTTCCTTCCACCAGAGCCCCCAAGCGTCCCCCAGTGCGCTAGGTTCGGTCTGGGTATGACAAGCGAATCTTTGGCCCAAACCGACGGAATTCAGCGTCCTAGTGGGGCAAGGGGGGGGAACGGCGCGCCGGTGGAAAAAAAAGCGTCATGGGGGCGTCTAGGGATGCTCTAAGAAGATAGCTCACTTGGCTCACCTGTTAGGGACTCCATGACCTCCCTTATCCACTGTCCTCCCGCTCAGCACCGAGTTGACATGCCATGCCTCTCCTCCCGATGTCATCATTCCATTGTCGGTCGCATGGATCCACGGATGTCCTAGACTGAGCTTGCCAAGAAGCCTCGCCAATCGAATTCAAGTCATCGCTTTTCTCGGACGCGCATGCGTATCTCCTGTACGTCGGGCGCTTTTGCTACGTGGTTCTACACTTCTACGGTACCGACACCCACGAGCACACGAAGTCGGGGCTATGAGATCCCACCTCGTCATCTCTGCAACCATCATGTTCCACGTCTGCACGCGCCATCCCCTATGGCCGTCTAGAACGCGCGAGCCGGGGTACGCCCTAGAGTTTCCCTTAGGGTTCTCAGGGAGCCGCCAAGTGATTTAAACTCATTGCAATATGAAGTAGAGTGTGAGGAAGCAAGGTTGGAGGTCGAGAGGATTAAAATAATATTGCATCCTACACATTATTTCAACATTTCATCCCGTGGCGGATTAAAATAATAAGAAAATCGTAAGAAAATCCCGAAAACACCTATGGAGCAAAAAAAAGAGTATTCACAAAAATATTCCACTACTGGTATCAAATCCCATCCGTCGTAGAAAATCACCGGACAAAATTCAACACACATGGGAGGATGGGAGAACAGAGTTTGCAGCCGCTGACGAAAAAAAAATTGCAGCATTGAAGCAACATTTGCATCGAAGGCCTGGAATCGCCATAGCATTTTTCTTGTGCGTTTGTACAAAAATGAGCATGGTTTTGTAGCATTTAAGAAACACTCATGCAACATAACAAAATTTTTTTTGTAGAAAATGGCCTTGTGCTCGAGCACCTACTTTGCCAGATCAGGCTTGCCGATGACGAATCAGACTCGCTGGAGCGCCGACAGCACCAGATTTGGCCAGCCTAGACTCAATCCTCCCAACCCTGCCATCTCTCATGAGCTCTAAACTAAACATTCCACATTAAGGTCAAGCATGGAAGCATGCTCCATGGGAATAGATGAGTAGAGAATCTGGCGGGGAAGGAGGAGCTCGCCGGTGGAAAGGCACGAAACACGTGGGGTGAGATGTTTTTGTTGGAGGTATGCCTTAGAGGCAATAATATCCAGATATTATTCTATCTCCAAGTTCACAATTAAGTTTATATCATGACACTACAACCGCTATAGCACTTGAAAAGTGAGTTTTCAAAGGAAAATCATTTTGCGGGTGTGAAGACATAAATAAATAAGAGTTCCTAATCTTATCTCTAAGATTATCTTATTCTTTGTGAGATGATCACATTTTATTGATCATGGACTTGATTAAAAGTATAGCAAAACATAAGTTTATTGTTAGAGTAATAATAGTACTGGACCGACCTAAGTATATGTTGCTGCTAAAATAGGCTAAATAATTGTGATGTTGTAATACCCCGTAGTTATATGATACGCAAGGGTGAATATAGAATTATCCATTCTTGCATTCATGAATCTTTGTAAAATAAGGGTAAATTTTGTGCTTTTATGAAAGAATGGGTTACGAGGACAAGTTGAGTTGGAACCGATGATCTGAAAACAAGTCATTGACATCTGGAAATAACACTTGAGTTACCCTCGACTCATATATTTTGGATCAGGGTTTTCGACAAAACCATTTGGCGGGAGTTAGAAGGAGAACAAGTCTCTGAAACAAAAATCCCCATGAATGAGTTAAGTCTCAGACATCTATTCTTATCTCATTTCTGAACACTAGAATTGAAATAAACCAAGTACATTTGAAACTAAATCATTTGAGATTCAAATAGGTTAAGTAGACATTTGAATTATTGAATTGATCAATTTAAAATAGATGACTAGTACACTATTATACGATGGAAGATCATTCTGGATCATTCCAATATACAAACATATTCAAATAACAAATTCACATTCAAATATTTCAAACAGAATTCAAATTCACACAAGTATTTGAATTTAAATTATATAACAAGATTATAATTCAAAGAAGTCATATGGATATTGAAAAGAGCTCAAACCACTCAAGACAAAAGCATTTGAAAATGAAAATAAGGAATGGAATTCAAATTTCATTCATATTTAAACATTAGGATACAAAATTGTATTACAAAGTATATTACAGAGGAAAAAAATGCCAAAATTACAAAGTTCTAAGCCTATACAAAGCTAACCTAAGATAAAACCTAGAACACTACATATTCCGATCTTTTTTTTCTTGAAACCTCATATTCCGATCTTCTTTCCAAAGGAAACTTGAACCTGCAAAATAGAAAACAAAAGAAAATAGTTTTGGTTATATTAAAATGTTTGACCTCACCAATGGTGGGGAAATTTTGATGCTTTCGATTCAATGGAGCCATACTAAGATGAATTCTTAACCAGGTACTCAATTCAACGAGAAATCAACATAAATATGAAGCAACACCAGCAATTTCTCAACAATGGCCCAAGAAAGTAATCGAGCATGCTCAACTTAAGTGACTAGGAGCATAGCAACTAGGGACTCCAAGACAACAAGCACCAGTGTGCAATTCCAGCACATAAATAACAGGGACAATTGCGGAGTCCAACCACAAGCTCTAACAATGTCACAATTTGAAATTTGAGCATAATTCACAAGTAAAGCCAACAGATAACAAGCCAACCATAACTCTACACTGCATTGCATCTATATAAGATGAAAGCCACTAATGAAAGTCTCTATTGGTACAAAGAATCATCATGACTAATAATCCTAATAAAAACTTAGAATTATAAAGAAAATACCATGTTCCAGCATCAAATAAGGCCAAGTTAAGCAGAAACAAGAAGCAACAAGCATCCCAACATATGTTGGACTGATGTTACCATCTAGCCCATGCATAGTTGGACCAGGGGAGTAATCTCAGCCCAGCTAAGTAACTTCCACCCTAAGAAACACAAATATCTCACATGCAACATATATTTCGCAAGAACAACCGCAATAGGGTTGAAACTTGAACTCTAGACTCCACTTCCAAGGAGCACAATCACCAAATGCATATCATGAGGTGTCAACACCACAAACCTCCCAAAAGATTATAAACTCACAAGCTAGCCGTGCTAGCCAGTCACACTCACATAGTTCTTTATCAAGAACAACTCACAAGGCCAAACACTCTACAGCTAGAAATATACTCACTAGAAATATTGAAGCGGCTAGGAGGAGCAGGAAAACCCACAAGAAGAAGGTTATTCTTCCTCCCCAAGCTAAAGCAACACTACAACCACAACAAGTTAATTCCAAGCCTACAGGAAGCACACATCACACGATCTAGACACTGCTATCTGTGATTAGCATGTAGCCATGATCTATACAAGATCATAGAGGGAAGCAGGGAAGAGTGTAAGCATATGTTCTTATACTGCAAATCACACACAAGTGATAATTTATTGGGGACATTAAAACTTCAAGAATACAAGATTTACAGCAAGAAAGAAGCAAAGGAGAGCATTAAGCCATGGTTTAGCATCACTATGCACACTCATAGAGGAACCACGATGTTCTAAATCCACAACCTAATGTACAAGTGCATTTTATTTCACATCACAGTTCCTGCACACACATAGGGTAACGCGTGGAAAAGATATTTAAAACATAAAATGAACCGAGGAAAACAAAAGAACTGCTTTCAGCCGCCCAAGGAAGATTTTCCTGAGATAACATCTCAGGGGATGCTCCAAACGGAGCCTAATGCTGACACACGACCATTCCCCAACCCTGATCTCCCAACTCCTAATCTTGCCACCGCCAGCACTTGTAGCGTAGCCAGCCACCTCCCTCGCATGTAACACCCCCCGACTGACAGAGGAAATATGCAGCGCTGTGGTGGCCGCCTTCTTCATCGACCAAAGTGGTGCAACGTCGTATCACTCTCACTGCATCCCTTGTTTCCATCGGCCACCAGCACCAGCCAGACTGCTGTAGCTTGACCTTCTCTACCTGTCATCCTCCTCGAGCTACACTTCCACGTCAAAGGCTGTAAATTTCATGCAGAGCAACTCCTATTCGGGTTAAATTGGGAAACCTGATCCCGAACCCGAAATGCCAGGTACGCGAATTTTCAGGTTCTAAATTTTTTTTTTTGGCAGAATCTCGGGTGTTATTTTTTAGAACCCGATTTACCCGACCTGGATATTTCGGTTATCCGCAAACAGAGTTGACACGAGGGTACGCGTGTACACCATAAGAGATATTACACATGTCATTGTTGACGAGGGAGGCTTAGCGACATCCTTACTGAAGGGGTTCGTAGCAGAATTTCAAAAAAAATATGAGTAGCGAACACCAAAAAATAGCCAGGATCTATCTACTAGTAAAGAGATAATGGTTAAAGTGGAGTTCCGATGACATACCCTTGTAGACCGTTACACGGGGATTACACCCCCGCACATGCGTTGCTGATGAAGACGACGAAGCCGACCTAAAGGTCGTGAAGAACTTGATGAGTTGTCGATAGACTTTCGGAGCAACGACGAAGGTGTAGAGCCCCAAGTGTTGCGCCTCGTAGATACCACACACCTACACTGTACGATGACGTTTCCCGGCCTCTGATCCAGCGGAATTTGTGGAAATAGATCTTCCGGATCAGAGTTTCCCTAGCATGACGGCATACCAGAGTAGAGAGAAATCTCCCTGCAGCACAACCCCAAATGGGGCCGCGCCGGAGAGCCGGAGAAAGAGAGAGAAATCGGCACAGAGAGATGACTCTTCCAATTTATTAATTGCCTAAAATTCCATTTTTTTAATTAATAAAAGTGGCACCCCTACCCTTCTTTATATAGGTGGATGGGGGAGTCCAACGCCTCCCCTCCCCACCGTGGGACTAAGAGAGAGAGGGGTAGGGGAGGATGCGGCACCCCATGGACAGCCGCATGGGCCTTGACCGGCCCATGTGGGCTAGCCGCACCCTTTTTTGTTTTTATTTAATACTAAATTAACTAATTAATATATTTAAATTAAATAGTTCATTTTAATATTAAATTAAATAGAATTATACATGAATATATTGACTTCATAATTAAATATATTTGCATATTATTTAAATTAATATATAAAATCAATTAACTCACAATTAATCCATTTATATATAATTAAATATCAAATTAATTCCCGTGGCTCCGGAACTCATTTCGAACCACCCCGAACTTATTCGGCACCCCGAAACACTTTCGGTATCCCTATTAATTTTCTCTGAAACAATTTTGGTGTCTCTTTTCTCTTCTAGGACCATTCTTGTAATTCTTTTTCTCTCTTCGGAACTATTCCGATTTTTCTCTACCTAACTCTCATGATTCCAAAACGATCTCAAGCGTGGTCTCCTTAAGTGTGTTACCCTAGCGGTTCGGGACTACTGCAGGCATGACCGGAACACCTCCCTGATCAATGATCAATAGAGGGGCCTGGATGTCCATAATGACTCGTGTGCATCCATCGAATCAATCATCGTTGAAACTTAATATAGAATCATATTCCTTTCGTTATTTAGATGCATGTATTGTTCGAGACTTGATTGTTGACATCCCTATGTCATGTTCAATTCTGTTTACCGACAAGATTTTTTAACTCGTTCTCACGATCCTTTTATCCCATGACCTAGTCACACGTTGTAGGCTATTAGATAAAGTCTCACTGAGTGGGTCCAGAGTATCTCTCCATTACGTGGATGAAAAAATCCAGCTCTCGAGTACACGCCTCAACATATCCCTTTGAAATACCCAATTACATATTTATAATCACCATGTCATGATGTGACGTTTGATGCACTCAAAGTAGCCTCGAAAATAGCAATTAAGTGAAGCCTCACGGTCTGAGGATTAGGGTACTATATTTCTAAATACTACTACTGTGAACTTTGTAATACTATCGCATCGCAATACTTATATATCGGGTATGTTCATCATCTCATTCACCCAATGAAATGACTCCTACTGACATAAATGTCACATGATCGTGTAACCTACGATCATCAATAACCCAGCGGACTAGTTTAATATAGAGGCTAACTAGGAACTTTGGTTAACTAATAACCTATGGTTGTTTACATATCACACATGTATTAATGCTTCCTATTAATACAGTTATAGTATGATATGAAACTATTATAAACTGAATGAGTTATGACATAAATATATACCTATTTATTTGCCTCTAGGGCATAAATCCTTCACTTAGAGCTAGGCCTAGTTGTGAGGATATACGATTGTTCAGATCTCTTTTTCAACTACATCGATTCCGATGCTGGTGAGTCCTGATCCTTGCATGTATGGGCATACCTCGTTATTGCATAGTGATATTGGCGAACTACGTAGGATGCAATTTTTTTAAATTCTGCAGTGTAGACCAGCAATTTTTCCTGGCCAATGCGAAGGATCGGTCCCCCGGCGAAATATGAGAGTTTTCATATTTGAAATTAGCCCACACTACCAAACTTGGATTGAACGGAGCACTAGGAAACTGCAAAAATCTTTGTAGCATAAACTGCATGTTTACCTATTAGGTCATGGTGAAATTTTTAGTCAATTCCTTAATCGGGAACTCAATGCTAGAACGTCACCTAGATGGAGATATTTCTCTTGAGACATTTTTATTTTAATAGGCGTATAGTACATCTATATAAAAATATGCATTTTGAAATAAATTACAACAATACAGGCTCAAAATATACCAAATAAATTAATGTATGGAAAAATATGTAAGTTATCACTTGTAGTGTGTAAATTTTGAGGTCAACTTCTCCATAAAATAAAGATTGTGATGTCCATAATCTACATCTAGTGGGAGCATAGGACTTCACTGATTAAGTAACACATTTATGAACCAAAATAAATAACTAAGACAATGATAACATTAAAAGTTAAATCAATGTTTTTTAAAGCCATCATCTCTAGTTTGGTTCTTCGTACCTCTATATTTGCAAGTCTCTCGTGATGGAATAAGGCAGTCCACCTGTCATTCGATTGGATAAAAATATAGTATATATTTACAAGGGACGTCGGAAGAGGCCAAAAATTTAAGATGCTACTACCTCTAGGGCTTGAACTATGGAAAGTTCCCATGGATCCTCTTTGGTATCTCTTCTTGAATGAGAGAATCCATCACCACGAACGATATGGCTGTATTGTAGAAGACCCTTGTGTTTTTCTTAACCCAAACTCCAGAAATGATGTACTCCCTCCGTCTCAAGATAAGTGTCATTGGCACTTGTTTTGAGACGAAGGGAGTAGATAATGACATGTTGGTCTTCCACCTCTCTGTCTTCAAGAGACTTGCGATTAATTGGTTCCACCATGCATTGAAGTTCGGTTCTCGCGGCTGAATTAGGATTCAAAGCCCTGCCACTCGCTCCATTGGACCAGCCTCTTCTAAACCTTTGTCATGAAGAAGCGATTGTGAAAAATGTGTTGCACCGTCCCATGGTGGATGTTGCAAAGCTCTAAAATTGGGTCCAAAATCTTCATAGGCCTGAACGGGCCCGTCCACTTCCAGGCGATAGTGTCGGCGAAGAATTGGGATTTACGTACAAGACACAAATAATTATGAAAATGACCCCACTTAAACATTATCATTGATCCCACAGAAGTCTCCACTATTTTTACCTCTATTCCCATTAATACGTGCAGTCCTAATGTTTTTTTCCCAAACAACTAAGAGCATCTCCACTCGCGCCCCCTAACCCTCCCCCTCGAGCCTATTCCAGTCCGGACCGACCCTAACACGCCCACTCTCGCCCCCCAATGGGCCTTTCGGTCTGGACAGATCCCAGTTCCCGTCCGGAAAACCCAGCCCAACCCCGCCTCCTAGGGGTTCTGTGGGGGCTCCGGACGGGAAGAACGCACCGCCACGTGGCCGAGGACCCGTCCTGTCAGTGAGACACAGGGCAGTCAAAGCGGCGCGGTCTTTGTCTTCTCCGGAGGTGACGCAGCATCGCAGGGAGACGTCCCGTCGGTCAGTCGTGTCGCCCACGCGGAGGACGCGCTGGTTTCCCACGCGTGCACCAACGTCAGTGCGCGCCGCCCGTTTGCCTGCCACCACGCTATATAATGTCGCCTTCCTGCGCCGCCCCACCACATTGCCACCTCCGCGCTCCCTCTGCTACTCCAGCGCCGCCTCCCTCTACTTCTTTCGCCTCCTTCCGCAACTCCAGCGCCGCCGCCATGGACTCTCTCGCCGCCAACGGCTTCCCCCGCTGCTCCCTCCTCAAGCATCAGACTCGGGTGTTGTTCAACGCCTGGTACCCATGCCCCCACCCCCGACGTGCGCGCTGGGAAGGCCTTCACCCTCGGGCGTGCCGGCGTGCCATACCATGAAGCGCCGCGGGTCAGCGATGCGTCTTGGGGCGTGGAGGTGCTAGCCCACTACCAAGATGTCCTCACCCCGGAGTGGGATCCGGCAAACCCCGCCAACACGACGAGGTACGAGGCCGCCTTCTGCCGCCTGCACACACTGCGGATGTGTAAGGTCCGCCCCAGAACCACTGTTCAGGGACACCTTCGATATGCATACATTCACGATCCCAGATCACACCAGTCGTGAACAACATATCAAGTTAGTACATAGATACAATATCCATTACACGATTGCATAAAACTCTTACAAAAGAGACATGGTCACATGACCAAGTCCATTACAATTGCCACGCAGGGCAACACACGACAGACACAGCGAAAGACTAAACACACAACGTAGTAGAGCCCAAGTCACGCCTTAACCTACAGGCTGCTGACCGGGAGACGATCCTAATTCGCAAAGTCATCAGCTCCGTACTCCTCTTCATAGATCTCCTTCTGAGGCTCCTTCTCGATGTCTGGCAAGTAAATACCAGGGACGAAACCAATATGAGTACATTTGAATGTACTCAGCAAGACATCCATCATGTAGCTTACCAAAATGCAAGTATGCTTATATGGTGGAGTAGGTAGGCTATACATAGGGTTCACTAGCAATGATATATAAAAGATATAACATAGTTGATTTTTTTTAAAATCTCTGTATCTTCGTTGAAGAAGATACTTCAAAAGAAAATAATATAGTTTTCTTTCTCTTGTAGACATCATATGTACAAAAGGTTTTGTAAAACTTTGTTAAAAGAAAGTTTTCTATTTGCAAAAATTCTTGGAATCAACTTCCAATTTTTGTTTAGAAAAGAAAGGTTTTCTTTGCAAAACTTTTTGTAAAAGAACTTCTGGCTTTTCATCAACGGTAACTCCACGGTACAGGATTTCCTCCTTTCAGTACTTCATAAGTCCAACACCTTTTTGAAAACTCCTTTCTGAAAACATTGACACAATGCTAGCTACATGGCCATTCAACTGTCCATATCCGAGGACGCGGCTACTTCGAAATAGTTGTACTCTGCAGAGGTGTACACATCCACCAGATCCAGTACATCCGCAGTGAACAACCACGGACTGTAACAACAGTATGTAAACATCAGATAACTGATCCTAACCATCCACTATGCTCAAGCTAGTATATGTCTATCTCTTCAGTTGAGCGTAATCTCCCCGGCACTAGGTCCCACCTTGCCTAGACAGGAAACTCAACTGTTGCGACCAGGGGGAAAATTATCCCACACTTTTTATGTCCCGTATATACCACCTAGCGACATTCGGTTCGAGGGCTCGACGACCCTTATAGCAATTGAGATAGAACACACACTAACAAGAACAAACTTCAAATTAAGCCCTGTGCCCATGTTGGGGTAAAGTGGCAGTACGGTAAAGGTTGTCCGACGAAGACTAGGTTATGTGTCATTTTTGTAAAAACACCTTTTTCCCAAAAATGACCACTTCCAAAATCCTTCGGTGAATAAGGCTCAGCCTTTTCTCCGGGTTTTCCATAAAAGTATTTGTTTTACAAAAACATAATTTTGGGATGTCCACTTAGGGACTAATATTTGTGATGGTAATAAATACCATAAGGTGGCTATGGGCTTGGTAACATCAAGTATCAACTACTGGCATAGTGATAGTATATATAATAGTAGTCACTCAAAAATAGTTTTTGGAAATCAAAGTTTTTGTAAAACTTTCAGAGGTAAAACATGCATGATAGATAATGATAAGTGTAGTAACAGCAAGCATCAGGATGGCTTGCCTTGAAACTCTTAGTGTCCCTGGCCTTGAAGTAGTTTGAACTTGACGCACAACTCCATAACTGCTTGTTCTTCTTCTTCGTTTTCTAGCGTCGTAAGCAAATAGAAGACACACACTCATAACTAAAAGACAAACACTAAACTAAACAACACATACAGCAAGCAAATGTATACTAGCGCAATCTCTCAAACGTTATCGAGAAAACTATCTCACATAACTCTTAGGGTACAAAACTATCGTCAAACAAACATATGGTTGAGAAACCATACCCCACATCTTACATATCATATATGGAGTGGGTGTAACACTCTCATAATAAGATATTCAAGAAGCTAAAAATATAGCTTGTGGGTACAAAAGGTGAGGTTACTAAAATAATAACAATCCAACAAAGCAATACCCATGGCAGTGGGTATTAACAACACACAAGCAATCATCACCAAACCAGGTCATGACTAAACTAATGCATAGATGACAAGATACTAATAAACACCATACCAACACTAGTACCACAAATAACACAAGTACAATACTCATGCTAAGGCAGTCACTCAGACAATTTCCAAACAGCAAACAACACATCACAGATGAATATGCTAGTTATAGACTTCCGTCTACTCAAAGTTATGGAATCCATCAATCATGAAAATAAACAAACAAACCAGTAGGTAAAATCAATGGTAACAAGTCATAAAATATAATCTAAAACACAATCATCATACAAGATAGAGCTCCTTAACAAAATACATAAAAACACGACTGCACTAATAGCATACTACTATGGAATTCTACACAAGCATGCTATAAGGAACAATTGTATTCTACAAATATAGCAACATGAAACTAAAGAAGTCATGGCATAATAACAGAAGTAATTACATCCTAAACATGCTAGAATAAATCATACACTCATAAAATAAAAGACAACAATACTAGAGCAAAGCCAGAATTTCTAGTGGTGACACTAGTTCAACACTAGAGAAGCAAACAATGCTACAAGGATGCTTAACTCTAAACAAGAAAATCATGAATATAAATATACCTACTAACAGCACACAAACCTTACACATGCTAGTAAGCAATACAATAAAATAATCATATGAAACCATCTACTAAGCAAACATTTATCCATTCTAGCAATACATGCTTTTGTAATTAACTAAATAGCAAGCAATCAAAGTGTAAACAACACAACCAGTAGCTATGCAATCAACAAAACATTCACTAAACACTTTCAAAAATACAAACACTCAATAGAAATCACTCACAAAATAACCTATCAATCACAAGGAATTGTTCTATTAGCAAACAATTCAATTTAAGCAAACAATAGTGAAGCATTTCTTAACATGATACTCCTAAGGAATATTATGCTAACAAATGAATCGGTCCCAAACATACTAGTATTTACAAATAAGAAATAAACTTTTAACTTGAATAAGTGAAACAAACAATTTATTTTCCATGGTGCAAAATAATAATCAATCATATAGTAATACATGTTATTTTCACACAAATGTAGGGTTGGGGATTTTCATCCTCAACCAAGATGCAATGGAACCAGTGGGTTATGGGCCCACTAATACCAAGGCAAAAGAGGTGCAAAGCCTTTGGTTACTCATGGCAAAATTAATCTAACAAAGCAATCCACACATAGCTATTCATACTAGTGGAAATAATACTAGTGAAAACAAATAACAAATGTTACACATGCATCTCTATAAAATACCATGAAAGCTAACAGAGATGATACAACAAAATAACAGTACTAAAATGGTACTGGAATCACAACAAACATAGCACAAGATTAGTCAATCAAGCACACAAAGATTTTGCTCACACAAATATTCCAAATAATAAAACTAGAAAATAACCAATGCTAGTTCTACTTCTATTTGACTTTCCAAACATGCGCACACTTTCTAAGGTAGGTGTAATGCAAGGAAACAACTTAATAAAAAGACCTAACACATGCATACAAGCTAGGAAACAAGATACAATCAATCACACATTTCATTTCAAACAAATACACACATATTAATGAAAACAGAAAAGTGTTGTTTCCAGATCTGCTCACAAATTAATCTAGGGCTCCAAAAATTAATCCAAGCTACTATTAGATAGATCTAGTCAATATCAAACTCATCCAATTGGATTCACTTAAAAAATAATTTTTAAACTCACTCTAAAAATCCTAGAAAAGCCTACTAGCCTTTTACCAAAATGGATGGAATTTCCATTTAGTAGCTCACCTTAATGTGAGGAAAAGTCCTAGTGGTAGATCTACTCACTAGCTATCCAAAACAATTTAGTTTGACTAAAATGGTTACAGATTTCAAAAGTTATGCTCAAAACAAACTCACAGACACTCTAAGGCAAAACAGACAATGTGAGGAAACTATAAGCCAAAACTTAGATCTACAAATTTTAGTTGGTTTAGAAAACATAACACCAGTGCCTTGATTTTTGGTAGATTTTAATTTACACCTTTCGTATTTTTCACACGCCTAAAGTAAACAAGCAAGTTCCTGTAAAAAAAATTAAAAGAAAAACAACAGGCAGCGCGGGTTGGGGTTCCTCTGCGCAGCCCAGCTAGGCGCACGGCGCGGCCCAGCACAGGCCAGGCGCGCACGCGCGGCGCGGGAACTCGGTCGTTCAAGCGTGGTTGTAGATCTCTAGATCTACGGTCCGCGGCTCTCTCTCTTTCCTCTCCCCTCTTCTCTCTCTCGCCGGCGCGGCGGGAAGAACGCGGCGACGGCGATAGCTCACCGTGAGGGCCCGGGGATGGCTGGCGCAGGCTCGGTGATGCTCCAGGGGTCAAGGGGCGTCGACAGGAGCGGATCCAGGCGGTGGCACGCGGCCGGTGCCCGTGGCGCGTCCACGGACGGCGGCGGCGTACCTGCAAGCGAGCAGCCACGGGGGCATGTCAGGGAGGGTCAGGGAGTAACGGGGAAGCGATCCAGGGCAGTGAGGAGCGGTGGGAGGGCACGGGGAAGGGAGATGCAACCTCGAGTTCCCGGCGGTGACCGTCGGGTTCACGAGCACGGGCAAGCTCCAAGGGGATATGGCTCGGCTAGATCTCGACGTCGGGGAGTTGTGAGAGTGTGAGGGAGTAGTGTGACACAAGGAGTGGGGCTGGGGTGGCTTGTACCCGAGGGCAAGGGCAAAAATCTAAGGGGTGGGCTCGGCTTCCATGCCAAGCATTGGCATGAGGGCGTCCAGAGCTTGTTAGGTCACTCCACTTCATGCTCTGGTTGCCAAAGGCCAAGACCACGAAAGGGCAAGTCAAGAGATGGCCTTTGGAAGCAATGGGAGGCAAGTCAAGAGGTCAAATGGTCAAAGCATGGGTTCACATACCTTGCCACATCACCACTCTCTCTCTCAAGTTTTCTTCACTCTCAAGCCTTCTACAAGCAAGACCACACATCCTGGCTCGAGTCAATAGGTTAGTCAACACACTAGACCAGGTTACATTCCAAAATTTGCAAAGAAACACAAAAAAAACAACTGTCCAAAAGTGTATCTCACATTGTTCACAAAATTCAGACTTGAGACTTAGAGAATTTTTCTAAGTGTTGAAAACAGATGAAAAGATCAAAAAGTTGGGTTTGTTTTCAAGGGTCAAATGGTTTCCAAAATTTGTTTTCAAAGTGGGAACTTGATAAGAATGTTATAAAATTTTAGAAACATCTTTTGGAAACAAATTTGAAATAGTTTAAGGCCATTAAAACAATATGGAAAAAGGTGTACTTTCTGTTTTTCTCTGTTTTCCAAAAATGTTTATTTCTGCCTTATTTTTATACCACAAAGACAACAAGCAAAAGATAATTTTGAATAACCAAAAAATAAAACCAAGCTTATGAATTTGTAGTACATATACCAAGGATCAAATAAAAGCCAGGAAAACATAAAATAACATTTTATAGCCTAGTGAAAACAAAGGTAGAAAACAGGTACTTGGCTATATTTTCAGGAACTAATTTCTATAGAAAACTTAAAAGAAAACTTCCATAAATCATATTGAAATTTTGTTTTCTTGGATCCAACAAGGTTAAAAAGTTTATTTTAAGATGCAAACAAGAATGATCCAAGTCTTGGAATAAAAATCCACTCAAGTAACATTAGGGAAAACATCAGGAAAATTATAAAAGTGTTTTTTAGAAAAATTTGATATTGGTTTTACCAAGAAACAAAACTTGTGTTGCAAATATGATTAAGATCATAAACACATGTTAGTTCAAACAATCATGTTGTTAGAAAAAAAAATTGTTGGCCCTAATTTTTGTCTTCTTGAACACAGTACAAGATTCCAAAAACGGGGGTGTGACAGGATGAGCCGCTGGGACGACCCCGCCCCCTCCCCCCCACACACACACAGCGAATACAACCGCCTTGGGGGCACGGTGTTCTGGTTGCGGCCGGGGAGCAGCCTGGCGCACATTGATGCCAGCGACCAGCCCCGCCTCTCGTGGTTGGCGCCTAGCCTTTGGGAGCCGAGGCGCACGGCGGCGACACCCTCCTCCTCCCGCTCCCGCTCCTCTTCCTACCACTCGTCCGCGGGTGGCCCTCGCCCCGCTCCGCACCGCCGCACATTCGTGCCCCCAAGCCGGAGCCGCGCTCCTCGACGCCGCTCCGGTGGTCTCTTCATCAGCGACGGCGACTAGTCCACCCCGCTCCACCGCCGCCGTCGAAAAAGCCGAAGCTGGAGGTGAAGACGGAGGCGCCCTCCTCCACCTACGCTGAAATGTTGGCCCTCCAGCGTTCCCTGGCGACGCCGGACGACCCGGAGGGCCTCGCCGCGACCTTCAACGAATCCTTCAACACGCCGATGGTGTTGCCGGTACGCGACGTGTGCACGTGGTCGTTCGTCGACCATGCTCAGAAGACTGGCGCGCCCATCATCGACCTCAACGGTGGCTTCTCCCCGGCGGCCAACGTCGACAATGCAGGGCCGAGCAACCAGCTGCCCTCTCCCGGCAAGGATGGCGCGTACGACGTCAAGGAGGATGATTTCGACGTTTCTACCAATACACACTTCGAACTTAATTTAAATTTATGTTTTTTAGTTTAAATTTAGTTCAAATCGTGTAAAATGTCCAAAAATTTGAATGGAACTTGTTTTCGAATTAATTTTTGTTTTGTTCTGTTTGGAACTGCGAGTGGGGAGCGACACCGTCCAACGGCGGCTTATCGTCCGGACAGCCCCAAACGAGTCGTTCGGGCTCCGAGTGAAGTTGCTCTAAACCAACAAAACAAACGACATTCCACATGTTTTTTTCCATGTAGACGGGCAGCTAGTATTTAAATGTAGTATGGGCCTACATAGCGTCCTTCTGAACATCTATGTAGTACGGCAATCTACACATCTACGCTGCGTGTTCATGCTGACAGACAGCTAATTAAGTTTGAAGAAAACACCAGCTAATTAAGCGGCTATTGGTAAATAAACAATACGGCTGGTACAGACTAGTGCTTAAGGAGTCGGATGGCGCGTCAAGTCAGTGCATAACGAGTAGATGAACGTGCGCGAGAGTCCATTAATCATGGTGCTGGTGCTCAAAATAACGAGTATCTAAAATATATGTAATTTATATTTGGATAAAAAGAGAGTATTTTACAAATTAGTTAGATGACTGGAATTATTAATAGTGAATTTTGCCATGTTTGAGTAAATTCATTTGTAGGTCATGTTGTAGTTGTTCAAAATTTCCAGATTTATTGTTATTAATATTTTGTTGGTTCTCAAGTGACCGAGAAATAACTACTCCTATGTCTAAGTCGACTCTAAGACTAGTTATAGTGGGGAGTAACTAAGTAGTAACATCAACATACAAAAAATCTGACGTGACAAGTAATTAATGTGGAGAGATGGTGGTGGTAACATAGCTACCATCACATCACATATTTTAATGCACTATGTGTCTACAACCTAATAAATACTTGTTTACATGACACCACATGTATGTTACTCCTCACTTTGGAGGTAGTAACATAGACTAGTAACAACATTATGTTACTATTCTTAGTTACTCCCCACTATGAGCAGGCTAAGAATCACTCAGTCTAAATATTGAGATCCGTGCTAAGTTCAAGGGACGAGGAGAGATACATCTAAAGGCTATGACCGTTCACCGAGAAATAATTCCCCACTTATTATTTATGACGAATCTATCTATCTATACTTCTTATAAAGCAAAACCCCACTAACATCTATTAATTTTTTTATCTGAGCGTGCAAGCTATCCAAATCATCCATTATCCTAGCCAATAAATTGTCCATGTCATCACCACTAATTTTTATTAATCACTACATGCAAAATACACATCATAATTTCTTAAACCATCCAATTATTCAGTTTAATAATTTAAAAATATATACTCTGATAAATTGAATTCTGCTTAGTCATTTAGAAAACATAATGTATCACATCTCTTATAACTTTTGTTTACAATATACTTTGGTTTCTAAAGCGATCTCGCAGCAACGCGCGGGGTATCCTCTAGTTATTAAAATGTTCTTTCTATTGGCTCTTGCTCAGTCATGGTAATATAAAATCTGAGAATGTTATGAAAATTTAGTAATATAAATAGTAGTTTAATTTTTTTTACTTTTATAGTTTACACATAAAACAAAGATTTCTAACTTCTGAAAGAAATACTATATGTACTTAGATATTTGAAATTATTGTCATATTACCTCAGAAATTACTGTAATACACGGTTTGGAACATCTCGATTTTGCATAAAAATGTGGTAGAACTTACATCATATAAGAAAATCAAAAAATGATGAAATGAGCATCGCGCTGATGGCGAGAATATATGCCCCTTTCTTCTTTTATGTGGCACCAAACACATTTTGAGTTCCTTCCAACATAGATTTTCCCATGTAGATAGATGTGAGTTCAAGTGTAGAAATACACGAGCACCCAAATTTAAGGGTCTCTTCGCTCAAAGGATTAGCGTAGAATTTTGGAGGATTCATATCCATAGGATTTTTTTTTCTATGATGGTTGTTTGATTTGTATGAATGAATTCCGTAGAATTTTTCCCAAGGAATCTCTTGCACTAGACTTCATAGGAAACAAGCACTCAGAAACCTTTTTCAGAATTTTTTGATTTGTGCTGATGGAATTAAACAAACTTTGGTGCATGTGAAATCATGTAGAATTGGATTAGACATGATATTGCAATCCTACATTTTTCCTAGTCATATGTTTTTAGAATTCAGCGAATCAAAGAGACCCAAGACAAGACAAAGCCAAGGATAATAGAGGGTTGGTAACCACCAAGGAAAATAGATAATACATCTTTTAGATTTTCTTCACCGTTGTGACACCTTAGCGGCCTAGACACAAGTGTGAAATCTTTAGTCACTAGGCAAGAAAGCTCGATGGTGACAAAAATTATTTTAATTAGTTTAGAATAAAAATGGGCTACTCTAAAATCATCGCTGACATCAAGGTGCACCAATTCGTTTGGATGACAACAAATTTAAATTACGCAAGACAGTACAAGCTCCTAGTGTCATCTAACCATTAGCAGCCATCACATGTGTATTTTTATTGGTAAAAGTATCCAAAGTTTATATGTATACAAATAGTAGTTTTGGCAAAACAAACAATTTCTAGATGTATTATAACCTTTTTTTTCTATTTCTCAAGCAACCGAGAAATAACTACATCTAAGTCGATTGTAAGCACCACTTCTCTAAACATTGAGAACTACAAAAGGACAAGAAGATCTACATCCAAAGGCTATGAACGAAATTAGTCACGAGTTATTCAAATGTTCTTTCCACTGCAATCGATCAATCATGGTGTTGCAAATTCTAAGAATATTAACATTTTTTTCACTTTTACCATTATTTATACTCCCTCCGTCCCAAATTAATTGTTGTGGATTTTTTTAAAATATGGATGTATCTAAATGCATTTTGTATTGATACATTCATATTTTGACAAATCCAAGAGATTAATTCAGGGACGGAGGGAGTACATAAAACTCATAATTCTAGCATTTGAAAGAAATAGTATTATATTTTCATTTGGATATTTGAAATTATTGTAATATTATTTAAGTACTATAATGCACGGCTCGAAATGCTTTAGAACTTTGATTTATAAAGTGCGATGGGATTTACATCATTAAAAAATGTGGCAAATGATGAAATAAGCATCTCTGTGATGGCTAGAACATATTGCCCCTTCCTGTTTAGATATGGCTTATGGATTTGAAGAAACACACCTTCGGGTTCTTACCAATAAATTTACCCACATCGATAAATTTGAGTTATGAGTGTAAAAATACACATGTAGTAAAACTTATAACAAGACAAAGCCAATAATCAAAGAGGTTTTGCAACCACCAAGAGAAATAGACAATACTCCGTCTCTCCCAAAAATAAATTGCCTATTATTTTTGGTCAAATTCAAACTTTATATAGTTTTGCCAAGTATATAGTATGGAAATATATTAGAACCATCGTGAAGTATATTCCCATACTATATGTATTTCGTATTGTGGATGTTAATATATTGTTCTATATGGGAGAGAGGGAATATATCTTTTGGATTTTCTTGAGAGTTGTAAAGAGTTACTCTAAAATCATCACTGACATCAAGTCGCACCAATTCGTTTGGATAAGAACAAATTTAAATTACGCGAGATAGTACAAGCTCCTAGTGTCATCAAACCATTAGCCACCACATGAGTACTTTGAATTTTATGCAACTTTATTTCAAAATAATAATGCAAGCACTCCTCAGGTAAACACTTGTGCGCTGAGCACTTGCCACTTTACCCGTACATAAAAGATCAAAATAATCCATGCACTTCATAGCTGCAAATATGGGGCCATCTTGCCAAGCCCCATATTTAAAGCCTTCTTTTGATCAGACAAAACTAAACACCAGTTGCATTCTGTGTAGTGGAAAAGTTAGCAGACAGAATCTTTTAAACTGGAGAGATACAGTATCAGCAACCTTTGCAACAGAATCCTGTTCTTGTTATCTTTCTTTTAATGTCCACCATTAGTGGTGGTGGTTTTACATAGCAAGTTGCCTTCGTTTTATCTGCTTTTGGTTTCTATATAGTACTCCTGGTAGGTACGTACAAGTGGCCTACGAATTTAATGAAGTGCGATTTTCATTGGAAACCACAAATATTTCTATGCAGTTCAACTAGAGATCAAAACGGCTGGGCTGTACTTTTAGGGCATCCATAAACAATGCACAACAGTGTAAGGCTCAAAATTTGACTAATGTACTTCAGTACTTTGGCACTAGCTGTTTTGTTCCTTGCTGTCATTCCGTAAAATTTATAGGATTTAGAATGAACGAATGGTGCTCAGTTGCTGCATTTCCGAATGTAGTATTAAAATTATAGAAAGTTGTCTTCTCCATTACTATTTCATTTGATTGTAGTTAACTAGCAACTTGTGAATTGTTAAAGCCGGGAACGTAGCAGTCTAACACTAAGAATCAGAGTCAGCATGCAACAAATATGTGCATTTTGTCGTGCTCCTGCACTAGTAAATCAGAGAGTCCTGTACAAAATATTGGAAGCTGGGTGATATTATTCACCCTTGTCTCAACTTCTATACGTGGATGCAATTTTTTAGAAATATTTGCCTCTTCAGTAATTGGAAACTTGATGTGTGTGGGGGCGTTCAGAAGAAACATCTACCGCAAGTGTTGGCTGATAAAGACGTGTGCAAGTAGGAGTATTTTTTTGGATTTGGAGTGTGGCTCCATGACAGGGAGGGTTGGTAGCCCAGCCCCATGGCCTCTTCTTTCCGGATAGATTACTTGCAAATTTCAGTGGAAATACTCCATCAATTTCCCACTTTCATGGAATTCAAATTATTCTTCTGGTCCGCCGCAAAAAATGAAGAGTTCATTGTTCACATCCCTAAAAGTATTGCAAGGACCTCGTGCTTACACGTCGCCTCATCTGATATAACTAAGCATGGTTAGCAACTCTCCTGCAAGAACCAAATGGGCGACTAGTCAAGCTGCATCTGATACTGAAAGTACAGAATAATCTAAACCGCTTGCACCGGTTAGTTAGCCATTGCATTCAGCAACGATTTAAAAAAGAACCAAAAACACTTGATGGAACTCCAGCTCTGCTCGGCTGCGGGCCTGTCGCCGCACCGAGGAAAAAACCCTTTTTCCAACGCTGCGCAGGAACAATCTTTCGTTCCCAATGCTGCACTGAAAATCTTTCACAGTGGCCACCATCGTTTTCCCCTGTCCTGACCTCACCACCTTATCCTCCCCCTATTTGTTAAAAACCTCGTGTAGTCATGTTGTCCTTTGCAACTTATTTTTCTTTAACCATAAAAATGTTTAAGAGATTCCGCCAATGCAGAGCACACTCAGATTCTTGTAGCAAGTGGGTCGGGCTCAGAGCTCGGCAGTTAACCCCAGGTGCTCTCTCAATTATAAACTGTTTGCCAAAGTTTGAGAGCCTTTTAGTGCTGCATCTGTCCCTTCACACTGACCTCTCATAGCGGCGAGAACTTATGCGTCTTGGCCTCTTTCGGATGACATAAAGCTCGGCTCCCTTTTTGGCCCCCGGAGCTTTACTGAGCTGTGCGCGCGCATCTTTTTCTAACAAACGCTTTAATTGCAGACGGTTTTCTTTTTAAGTGTGATATGAATGTGATGCACACCATTTGGCAAAGAAGCGTTCTGGGTGATGGTGCAGCTATGAGCAGGCTGTGCGCACGGAGGCCGGACAGAGCGGCAGACTGTGACGCAGCAGCTAACATCTGCTTCTGCTAGTACTAATTCTGTGTTCTGAGAAACAACAAACACCAAACAGGAGGAGGCGGCATATGACTGTTTCTTGCACACGCCAACGGACAGACGCAAGAATGGACGGTTACAGCAAGAATATTCAGCCCCTCTAGCCTAGGATTCCCTTTCAAATTGCTCCAAATTTTTGTCGCCGTGCCGACGACATTTGTTTGCCCGGTCCGCCTGCTACCACAAGGGAGACAGACAGCTCCGTCTCATGGGAATCTTCACCTGATTCGCCCCGGTGCATAAAAAAAGTGGGCCTTGGAGAAGAGTGGACTTTGGGATCTTACTTATTCTGGGAGCAAGGACGTGAGCTACGCCTGAATACATACACAGACAACCCAACAAATCAATGCTACTTTTTGTATCACGAAATAATCACAATAGCCTAAGCTGAACAGGAAATATCCAAAAGATATACGAGCTGTCGACACCAACATGCACACTAGGGGCTATTTTCTACAACGATGCAAAATCACAAATCGGTCATGACAACAACACCGTTGACAGCGAACAATCAGTCACGGGATTCACAGGTTTCACACCTCGTACCACGAGTTGAGGACACACTCCTCAAAAATGTCGATTGCAAGAAAATTGGACTTAAAAAACAACTTGAAATTCCAAAAAATGCCAATATTATTTTGAAGTTGTGGAATCAAAATAGCACTATACCAGAATGTTGCATAATAAATTGTGCCAGAAACCTATGTAGGATGCATGAATATTATCTGAACCATTCTAGCAGTCTTTACAACATTTTTTTTTCTTGCCTACTCTCTGGTTGGCCTGAGTTGAGATTACCTTTGCTTCCTTCAAGATTCTAGGAAGAAGGCACAAGAAAAACTGTATATCTTTGGTTCACTGTAATAGATATTTTACACATGTTTTGGTTGCTTTAAGTGACGATACACCCATATATGGTACTCCAATGATGTGACAGCAAATCAGCAACTACTACACATCACCATTTTTCTTGTACAAAACTGGAGCTGGTCTCGATTCTAGTATACTTTCTAGTATCGTCTTCTCCCTTTGCGCAATGCATCAGAGACCATAGCAGCATCCACATTGTATCTAACATTGTGGACCCTTACTATATTAGCACCATTCAAGATCGCCGCTGTAACAGCAGAAACAGTAGCAACATCTCTCTCAACTGGGTCGGCGCGATTGCAAATTTCACCTAAGAATCTTTTCCTCGAGGGTCCAAGTAATATTGGCACACGTGAAGCACCTATACTCACTTTACCCATTTCTTCTCTAATGGACTCCAATCCCATAATTACATCAAGATTATGCTCGGATTTCTTGGAAAACCCAATGCCGGGATCAAGAACTATCCTCCACAAAGGAATTCCAGACAACTCTGCTGCTCTCAACCGAGCGTATAACTCAGAAGCAACTTCTTTGCAGACATCATCATACTGTAAGTTCTGTTCACTTTGCATAGTTGATGGATCACCTCTCATGTGCATGGTGACATACGGAACTCCAAGTTCAGCAACAACTTCAAGAATATTTGGGTCAAGCTGTCCACCAGATACATCATTAATCATGGCGGCTCCTCTTTTCACAGCTTCAGCAGCGACTTGCGCGTAGAATGTGTCTACTGAGATCAACTTCCCTTCCATCTCGGGGATTTTTGTGATCGCGTCCAGAACAGGGACCAGCCTCTCAAGTTCTTCGTTTGCAGATAGCTTTTTTGCAAAGGGCCTGGTGGATTGAGCACCAATATCAATTACGTCTGCACCTTCTGATATTAACAACTTGGCCTGGGAAATGGCAGCTTCCACTTCTTGAAACTTACCTCCATCACTAAAGCTGTCCGGCGTCAGGTTAAGCACCCCCATAACAAGTGTCCTCTCACGCCAATCCAACAGACGACTTCCAACAGGAATGACCCTTTTAATACCTTCTTCTCCAATTATAGATTCACCACCAAGCTCATTCCACAAATCAAAGAACCCACCACTGCACTTTGAGTGAGAATGCCAGCCTTTTTTCCATACTATCGTCAGCCAACGAACCCAGAAGGTCAACAAGAGGCGCTAAAACGAATGGTCTCTCATGGATGCGTTCATGTGGCACAATCAGAGTCTCGGTATTGATCTGGGAGTCGCCATACAGAAGAATGTCTAGATCAATTGGTCTTGGACCATACCTTATTCCAGCAGTGCGCCCTATATCCTTCTCAATCTCCTTCAGCTTCTTGAGCAAATCATGAGGCCCCATCTTAGTCGTGCCCCTAACAGCAGAGTTCAGGAATCTCGGCTGATCGGTCACATAAGCAGGGGCAGTCTCATACAAACAGGCGTGCCTGGTGATTTTGATACCTGAGTTCCTCATCAGCCTCAGTGCTCTTTCAAACGCACTGATTCTATCTCCCACGTTGCTTCCCAGAGCAATCACAATCTCTTGGTCAGCAGAATCTCCCGCAAGAGCACATTGTGTATATGAACGGGCCCTGAACGGATTAGCATGACCCGATGGCTTCCTTGAGGAGTTGAGAGAATGCCTAAGATCCAAGGCTGTTACATTAAGAAGGAAAAGGGGTTAGAACTGTCTTTGATTGGAAAGTAAAAGAGCTGGAAAATAGGTGTTAGTTATTATGGAACTTTGAACGCTACCTGAAAACGCGCTCGGCGCCGCTAGCCCTCCACAGTAGCAGCTCTTGGCAGCTGAGTACATCTTCCTATATGTATCCTTTGCACGGAGCATCTTTTAGCATACGAGCCAGGTCTGGCTCTGCTGTTTAAATCCTATGTCACGGTAGTTCTTCCGGTCATACAGAGAGATCTCCGTGGTTGATACCCTGCAGAGTGAGGGCCACTTCTTTTTAGCTTAAGCTTATGAGAAACTGGCTTATGGGTTTTGGTGGGGAGAAGCTGCCAGAAACTATTTTTCCTATTCTTTTGAGCTTATCTGCTGTGTTGAGTTGTGCAAAGTATGTAATGCCCCTATGTTTCGAATGTGTATTGATTAATTCATGATAAACCTGGTGAGGACTTTTTTAAGCGCACAAGTGAGCAAGAAAAATAATTTTCAATCGAACTCTGCAGCTAACAGAAATAGTTTGCATCGTATTACGCTGACACAGGAGCTCATGATCTGACATGCACAATCACTCACAACGCTGATGCTAAATTTCTCAGAACTGAACAATGCGACCATGAATCAACCAAAACTGCTAGTACTATTTTTTGTCTAAATCCACTGATCCAACTTCGCAGTACAGAGAAACAAATTCTCTCCTTCACTCTGGTATTGTAGCGACAAATTTGGTTAGTCGCTAGATCTCCAGCCATGCAATCAATCAGCTTCCAACCACTATGGAAGCAAACAAGATCTCATGCACATTGGCCAAGCAAGACATGGGTAAGCAGGGTGAGTACTAAGCAATCAGACTCCAAGCATGTTCTATGCAAAGATTCAGATTAGCGGAGCTTGATGATTCAGACTCCAAGCATGTTCTATGCAAAGATTCAGAATAGCGGAGCTTGATGATTCAGACTCCAAGCATGTTCTATGCAAAGATTCAGAATACGGAGCTTGATGATTCAGACTCCAAGCATGTTCATTGCAAAGATTCAGAATAGCTTGATGATCTCTCGTGATAATACATTATCCAGTTTCTTTTTTTGAAGAGGAAGCTTCAGTAATACTACCTGCGAGCTCGGCTGGAGAAGCTCGGGGATGACGGGGTGGACAGCGTCGATCTGGAGGCGGAGGCGCTCGGGCGTCGGCGAGAGGAACTGGTCGACGAGGACGAGGCAGAGCCGCTCGGGGGTCGTCGTCGGGAGTGGCAGTGAGGCACTGGGAACTGAGATGGTCGTGGGAGGCGGCGGCAACCTGGGAGAGGAGATGAGGGGGGCGAGGCGAGAGAGGCCGGATGGGATCATTGGGGTCTCGGGCCAGTGGCTGTGGGCGCAGGGATGGTGGCACAAGAGCCGTAATTATCTCACAAGTCCAAGGGCATTTATAAAGTGGCTACTCCAAAGAACCCATACAGCTTTGAGAGAATTCCTTATTTGGCCTTTGCTTAAAATCTTGTTCCCTGTTTGGCCCTAAAAAAATATTCTTCCCTATTTGACACATTAACTTTATTTTCTTCCTAACATGACCCTATAGTGCATTCGAAACACAAATGGAGATGTAAAAAGACTATTTTGCCCCTGATAAATTTTTGTACCAAAATTCATAATAGAGATAATCACACGGTTTGTCATAGAACTGTAACAGGATGAGCACTTGAGTCTCCGAGTGAGAGCCGCGTGGTCAGTTTGGACACATTTATGAGCAAAATTGTCACTCGAGTTGTCTACAGGGCTAACTGGTGTTGACGTGGCGAGGTTGGACCCCGTTAAGACGTTGACCAACCAATTTTGCTATTATCATCTTCAGTTAATTGATGTGTATGTGTATTTGAGTTCATCTAGCTAAGATCGATCAACATGTCTGCTTGCTTAGCCTATTTACGTGTGTATACTTGTGCCACTCGCGGAAGCAATCGAGCTAGCTGCGGATGCCACTCGCCGGAACAGCTCGGAAGCAATCGTGCTGGCTGCAGACCGCGTCCCTGGATCAATCGGAGGCATGTATCTAGGCACTCATGTTTTGTACCTCTTGGGTCAGCTTTGCATAGAGAGTGCACCAGCATGTCGCGGAGCGCCTGGGCTTGTCGACGTTGCCAGCCCATCCCGCTTGGTGGGTGGTACGTACATCGTGTGCGGCGCGCCCGGTGTGTGCATGGGATATTTCTAAAAGAACGCATACCTCAAAATTATGGCAAGGTCTTTTTTGTAAAGAAAGCAGCCTTCTCGGCATGCCACACCAGCGTGGCGATGCTACACCTACGGAAAATACTGGCATAGTATTCAGGGATGCAAAAAATAACCGACCCCACTTTTCAAGCAAGGGAATTTTTTTGAACCACTCACCTCTATACACGTCCGTCCGTATCTTCTCTGTAGCCAAACCAGTCCGTAAGTCTACAATTTCTGACACCAGCGCTTAGTGGTTGCTTACTTTCAACTTCTATTATGAATTTAGGTACAAAAATTCATCTGGGGCAAAAGAGTATTTTTACATCTCATTTATGTTTAGAATGCACTATAGGGCCATCTTAGGAAGAAAATGAAGTTAAGGTGTCAAATAGGGAAGATTTTTTTTTTATGGCCAAATAGGGAACAAGATTTTAAGTAAGGGCCAAATAAGGAATTCTCTCTACAGCTTTTGGTCAAACTCAAACATGCACTCCCTACATGACTAGATACATTTTGTCTATAAAAAATTAAAACATCTTACATTTTTATACGGAGGGAGTAAATACCGAGTACGTTTATACAAAAGCCTATAAACATATAAAATATCAAATCAATATCATTAAATACATAATGAAATATATTTTCATATTATATCTATACAGTTTTATAATTGTTATAGCTTTTCCTACAAATTTTGTCAAAGTTAACATCGAGTGACTAAGAATATACGCCTTATTTTAAGAAACGGAAGTAGTAGCCTAGAAGCTCGGGGAGCCTCATCACCATTTGGCAAAGAATCCAACACAGCTAATGCGAGGAAATTAGAAAAAACCATCGCAATTCACACATAAGGCCACACAATTATCATGATACAAAAAATTTACAAAAACTACCGATTGTCACGTAAAGCACCGACTCGAGTTTGAGCACTAAGACCCTTTTGACTAGTGACTATGTTGTTAGGCCTACGTGGTAAGGAGGTAATGGTGGGGGCCATTGAAAGATCGAGAGGTTAAATAGAGGGGGTGAATAGGTTAACTACAAATTTTAGCTTTTTTCGAGTTAACAAGATAATGCTCAAATATAGATTGTCTAGAATATGCAACTAGGTGAACAATCCTATATGTTGAGCAATTACAACTAGCACAAGATGAATATATGACTAAGCTAGTAGCAACAAGTAAAGGTAAGTTGAGGGATAACCGAACACAATGAAGCGGAGATTTATCCCGAAGTTCACTTCCCAATGGAAGCTAATCTCCGTTGGAGCGGTGAGGTGACACCAAAGTGGAACACCGAGTAGCCCTCAAATGGCACACCGTGTCTCCTTCGAGTCCTTCCACCCATGTGGAGAGCCTCGAATCACTATGTTGCCGTTGAGGTTGACAACTAGAACCTTTACAAGGATGAGGCACACTCCACAACTTTGGAGGGTCCTCACCAAATCCCCGGAGCCACCAAGACACCGGGAAGCAAGATCCACGAGCACAAGAGCCTCGGGGACAACAACAAGGCTCCAAACTCCAATGAGCTAGAAGCTACAAGGTTCTTGGCTCCAATGAACCAAGAACAACAAGATCCCTAGGGGATGAGTGGGTCGATGACGAATCGGCTTGGTGAAGTTGTAGATCTAGATCTTCTCCTCCAAATCCCAAGAGATCAATGGATTTGGTTGGGTATTTGGGGAGAACCTTGAGCTTGAATGTGGTCAACAATGGTGGAGAGAGAATGCTTGTTTGACACCTCCAAAAGGTAGGAGACAAGTCCTATTTATAGTGGAGGAAAGAAAGTAGTCGTTGGGGGAATCTTTGAGCTGTGCAGAGTGGCCGGCTGGGAGGCTGGCCGGCCTGCAGGGAGCCCGGCATGTGCGCAGAGGGCCCGGCCTGGGCCGGCGGCTAGGCCGGCTAACCTACAGAACACCCCGGCCTCGAGCCCGGCCTGGGCCGGCTAGGCAGCGCCCGGCCTGCGCAGGGAAGAGCCCGGCCTGGGCTAACCACCAGGCCGGCTACCTAATAGAGCCCCCCGGCCAGGCCGGCTGTCAGGCCGGCCAGACAGTTTCTTCTTTCCTTCAATTTCTTCTTCCTCCTTCTTGTTTCTTTGACCATTTTGTTCAACAAACAAGTGTTTTTACTTGTTTTTCTTTCTCCATTTTTGTGCACTCATAGCTTTGTATATTTGTCATTTGTTCCCTATAACACTTAAGAACAATGGTCAAATACTTCCAAGTGTTGTAATCAATCATCAAAAACTAGGATTAGGAAACATGTCCTTTCAATCTTCCCCTTTTTGATGTTTGATGACAACATATGGATCTAGAAAATAAATTGATTGAAGCATTTGTGAGGGAGTAAGAATATAAATAAGATCCCCCTATGTGTGTGCCCATAATCCTAAATTGTGTTATTATATTGAGGGTACACATATTTGGGACCCTTTAAATCTTACTATGTGTTATATTGCAATTATAATCTCTAGAGCTATATGTGTTTCCAACATTGATTCATGATAGAGAATTAACCATCTTTAGCTCTAGGAGTTTATCTACTCAATCCATTGACATTTTATCATCATAATAGGGTAGAATATGTATCCATAGCAACAAGTTATGTATGAAGGGATATGTTATCAGCTCACCATACTTCTCACCAAGAAATGAATATAGCTAGGATAACCATAATATGGATATTTCGAGAATGACATAGTCTTCAACATAGAATAGATATCCCGCAAACATAGTCTTCAACATAGAATATAGAAATAACAACCACATATAGAAATAACAACCATAAACCAAATAGGAAGTTCAACTAGATGAAGAAAAATGGCAAATGGATGCATGCTATGCAAATGCAAAGATCGCTAAGATAATTTCTCCCCCTTGGCATCAAGCACCAAAAAGGGAGAACTCAAATCTCGAAGTCCTCGTCCTCTTGATCATCGTTGTTCTCGTCCTCATCATCATCATGGGGTGGTGGTGGAGGCTGACTAGAGCTTTCCTGAGAGGGATTTGCTTCCCAAAACTGACCAAGAGAGGTGGCATCATCGCCTAGCCAATAAATATGCTTGGACTGCCATTTGTGCTCATCAAGTTCTTCTTCAGAACTCACAGGATCCGGAGGGAGATTCAAATGCTCCATGATCCAACGCTAGTGACGACGGTAAGCCTTTCCCTTCTTGTACTCCAGAAAGTCCTTGTGTTGTTTATCCACAAAGAAGCAATTCATCTTTTGGAGTGCCCGTTTGATGCTAAACTTTTTCGGACCTCGGAGAGCATGAGTTGGAGAAGCAGCTGGGGAACCGTGAGGAGACACATCAACCTGAGGAGTAGCAGTAGCTCGTGAGGAGCGTGGGGGCTGAGCAGCATTGTCCTGGGAGGCGCTAAGAAGGGGCTTCATAGTGAGAACAACCATGGCATAGTTGTTGATGAGCTGATCCGGAACCTTGGTATTGATGAGAGTCTGAAGATAGGACCCATAGATGGGGACCTTCTTGTCACGAACCGTGAGCTGCATCTCGTTCCACATATAATCCAGAATATCGAGTTGCTTATTGTTCTTCTGGGAATTCACAATATGGGAGAGAAGGTTGATCATCCACCCTCGAGCCATCCCCTTTTCCCAAAACTTGCAACGGATGGTGTTGCGAAGAATTGTGTGAGTCACATACCAAAAATCTGAGAAGAAGGCAACCTTAGGGATGTGTAGAGAGCCAGTACGAGGGGGGTAGCAGTGACTTAGTCCTTCTTTGGCCTTCATGAGCCGTCGTGCATCACCATGAATCCGTACATGGGAGAAAAGGTAATGAGGTGCCTCCGCAATACCAAACAGAGCACCAAACTCGGCCAAGGTGGCATGAAACACGGTTCCTCCGCTCATCCAAGTCATGGCACGTCCACCCTCAGTAGAGAAGTGAACAGTGGCAAAGAATTCCCGAAGGAGAGCAGGAGAAAACTGAACAGAGCAGTCCATAAGCTTGGTGATCTGATGAAAATCCATGAGTTCCATTACCTCGGGCCAAACTGTTCTAGCTGCATCAATGTCAAAATAATGCACATGCACGTGGTCATTCTTTAGAGTGGAGACCACAAACTCATGAACTTGCTGATGCATCTTGCAATAAAATCGAGTATCACGGCAGGTGCGGTGAGAGAAGGCATATGGGTTGAATTTCATGCGGTGCTCTTCCCAGTCAGTTGTGTTGAGACTCCCCCATTTATCATGAATTGGCTCATCTTTGTTGACAGGAAGAGGTCCCCCACCCCCCGTGATTGAGAGGGAGTAGAGCCACATGCCTCCTTAGCATTTCTCTTCATCTGTGTGCGAGCATAGTGACGAAGGGATGTATCCTAGGCCTGCCGGGTGAGCCTACCCGGTCTCAGGCCCACGGCCCAAGCTCCAGAGGAGGCCTCATGGACTACTATAGAAGGCCCAATTGAAGCCCACCCGCAAAGCCTTGCGGGTCAAGTTAGGAAACTTGTAACCGGCTCTAGGTTAGGGTTTGAGTCCTCCCGGGTACGGTTTGAGACCTGGCCACCTATATAAGGCCAGGGGAACCACCAGGAGAGGGACCAAGCAACACCGCACCACCAAGCCTTGAGATCGAGATCATACTCTCGACTTAAGCAACCTCCATTGTAACCGATCTACTCGTTAATACATATCGACAGAGGCAGAAGTAAGGGTTTTACCTCTAGGAGGGCCCCGAACCTGGGTAAATCGTGCCCCCTGTCTAGCCGACGATTGTCACCAGCGCCTACACGTTCTGCTAATCGAAACCGTATGGGTTCACCCGAGGGACTTGTTGAGATGCAGATTCGACAATTGGCGCTGTCTGTGGGAACGACGGGCGCTGGATCTCCGGCACCTTCGGCTTCATCGACAACCAACTCACGCTGGAACCCCAGGACTTTGACTCCAACCAATCCGATCCGAATCGGGTCGGTCATCGTCGCCCCTCACTCGCCGGAATCACGCCCGGTATTCAGCGACTTGGAGAAGAGCATCACGTTGATATTCGGGAGCTTCCAGTTCTATACCAACAAGGACGGAATTCTACACTTCCCCGAGCAAACCAATCTCGAAGGATCGGAATCTGGGTCAATCTCTAGCCCAGAAGTTGTCGACTCACGACCCCGCTACGCGGATCGCGACTTGGCGAAAAGCGGCGAATCTGTTCGCCTCAACACCAGCAGCTTCCATACCCTCTCCACAGAGGAACCTTCTCGGGTCAAGAAAGCCTGCCTAACTGCGCCTAGGACCCGCGAGCCATATCTAGCTCGGGTTTGCATGGACGGATCAGGAGACCCACCCGAAGAAACTGAAAACAGCGCAAGGGAACGCACTACCATCGGCGTCTCACGAGCTGCTTGTAATCGGGCGAAGGAGGCCATCCGCACAAGCACACCACTGGAACTCGGAGCTCCTCATGAGGACATGACCGCCTACCACTATCATCTAGTGAGAGCGGCTACTGCAATAAAGGAAGCTCGGATAGACCTAGCCGAGCGAAAGAAATTAGCGGATGCGTCAAGCCAGCGCCGAGCCGCACTATCCATGACACCTTCTGTCGGGAACCGCCCTGCGAAGAAAGGATACGTCTCAAAAACCGCGACCATGGATGGCGAGTCCTTGAGCGGAATCAGCAAATCACTCATGCGCGTCGACGAGGATGGAAACATCCGTCCGCAAACAACCGCAGCCGCGGTACTAGCCGCAACCACCTACATGCAGATAAATCAACCAGGGGAAAACGACCCCCGTGCAGAACAATACAAGCAAGTGCAGAAAGGATTAGGCATGGCAGCCGCAAAACTTGCCTCCGATCGCAGGAAAGCAGCCGCACAGAAGGACAAGGAATCACCCCGTGGACAGGGGCACATCGCCTGGCAAGGAAAAATCACCTCGTCGCGCACGAAGAAAAGAAGCCCGACGACATGGAGATAGCCAGAGTGGCAGCGATAGCAGCCCGAGGGATCGAGACCGTAGTCGCAGCCCGCGAAGAGGTCGAGACCGCAGCCTGCGGAAGGATCGAGACCGCAGCCCGCAGCGACACAGCAGCCGCTCGCGACATCGCAGCAAGGAGCCGAGGGGAGATGTCAACCGCGACGAACCCGGGTATAACGCGATCAGACATCGCTCAGCGCAAGGTTGATAAAGGTCGAGCGGCCAGGAATCGCGCGCGTTCCCCATCTACATCCTCCGACGACAAAGTCTGCGGAGCCTTATGTTTTGCCCGCAGCATCCGCGAGGCACCACTACCCAAGAGGTTTAAGCTATCCATGGAAGTGCAGAAATATGATGGTTCGCAAGAGCCACAAGCCTGGTTGTCAGATTACCTCACGGCAGTAAAATGCCAACGTGGGAACAAAAACACGGCTATGCAGTACCTTAACCTACATCTAGTCGGCGTTGCGCGCAGCTGGCTCGAAGGAAGGTCGAGGGCATGCTACAGATCTTGGGACGATCTAAACCTTGATTTTTGCAAAAATTTCCAAGCAACATACAAAAGACCGGCGACCATCGAGGAGCTGCGAGCTTGCAAGCAGAAAAGTGGCGAGTCTACTCGCGAATATATTCAGCGATGGACCACAATCAGAAACACAGCGGGAAACATATCAGAAGAAGTCGCAGTTGAAGCATTCGCCAAAGGAGCACGGCGAACCTCCTTCAGGGAAGAACTGGGACGACTCGCACCGAAAACCATGGGAGAACTGATGGCCACAGCCGACAGATGGGAAAACGGCGAAGACGCGGTGCGCAATGAGAAAGCCTCATCACCAGCACGAGAAGACGATCGCCATAGTCGAAAGAAAAGGAGAAAGAATTACGACCGCGATGATCGAGAAGAACTGGTGGCAGGAGAGTTCACAAGGAATCGCGACAGTGGATATCGCGGAAATCGCGAGTGGAAGCCAAAGCCAGAGGACGGCTACTGCACGCTACATCTATTTACAGATAAGCGCACCGGCAAAACTAAGGCAACACACCTTGTCAAGGATTGCCGAAAGTTCCTTGATATCCACGAGGTCTTCTCGAAGAAAAATAGAGCAGCAGTCAATCAGGGCTACCCGCAGCTCCCTGGAGGAGGAGCTCAAGGATTTCACCAGCCGCAAGCCCTGCCCCCAGCAGGAAATCAAAACACGGTGCTAGCTGCGCTACCAGCGCCACCCGCCCCAAACCAGGGAGCCAATGGATACCCAAACCCAGCGGGACTCTTAGGCATGATACAAAAGGTATGTCCATCACGCAGGGTTCAGAAGACGAACACACGACAAATATGCATGGCTGTGCAAACCCCACCTACAAAGCCCGAGTACCTGAAGATGGCAGATCAACCAATAACTTTCTCCAAGGAAGACCACCCCCCACGAGTCTATCGACCAGGACACGCCGCGCTAGTCATCCAAGCGCAAATTGGCAACTACGAGCTGGCTCGCGTGTTCATGGATGGGGGCAGCGGCATCAACATCATCTACGCAGACACACTCCATCGGATGAACAGGAACTTGGACGGACCAGATCTCGAGTTCAACACAAATAGCGGTACCCGCAAGCATCAAGTGCACCCGACAGATTCTGCGAAGACGGTGATGGTGTCCACCACCCTCTCGCCAGCATAGGAAGGCGCGCTCGTCGAACTCCTCCGTGAGTACTGGGAAATATTCGCCTAGCAGCCTTCAGATATGTCAGGGATACCCAGGGAGTTCGCCGAGCACTCACTCGAAGTTTTCAAAGACGCCAAGCCTAACAAGCAGACTACCCGACGGTTCTCAGAGTCCAAGCAAAAAGCACTCGGAGAAGAAGTAAACAGACTGCTCGCAGCAAAATTCATCCGCGAAATAAAGATCTCCACCTGGTTAGCGAACCCGATGCTGGTCCCGAAGAAAAATACTGACATCCTTCGCGTGTGCATCGACTACACGTCGTTGAATAAGCACTGCCCCAAGGATAACTTTCCCCTACCACGGATCGACCAGATCATGGACTCCACAGCAGGCTGCCAGCGCCTCTCCTTCTTAGACGCCTACTCGGGCTATAATCAGATAAGGATGAAAAAGGAGGACGAGGAGAAGACAACGTTTATCACACTCCACGGTGTTTACTGCTACACGACAATGCCCTTGGGCTAAAGAACGCAGGTGCAACATATCAGCACGGCATGCAAAAATGCCTCGCCAAGCTCATTGGCAAGAACGTACAAGTGTACGTTGACGACATCGTCATCAAGACTCGAGTAGAGGATACGCTCCCCGATGATATCAGAGAAACATTCGACGCGCTGAACGCATACCGAATCAAGCTCAACCCGACCAAGTGCGTCTTTGGCATCCCCGCGGGACAACTTCTCGGGTACCTGGTCTCTGCTCTAGGAATTGAAGCCAACCCGGATAAAATCCAGGCAATCCTGACAATGAAGGAGCCAACTAATCTCCGCGGTATATCAACAGTCGCTGCGCCAATACCACATCTGCCGTATACGCCACAATGTGGAGAGGCTCGAATCACTATGTTGCCGTTGAGGTTGACAACTAGAACCTTTACAAGGATGAGGCACACTCCACAACTTTGGAGGGGCCTCACCAAATCCCCGTAGCCACCAGGACACCGGAAAGCAAGATCCACGAGCACAAGAGCCTCGGGGACAAAAACAAGGCTCCAAATTCCAATGATCTAGAAGCTACAAGGTTCTTGGCTCCAATGAACCAAGAACAACAAGATCCCTAGGAGATGAGTGGGTTGATGACGAATCGGCTTGGTGAAGTTGTAGATCTAGATCTGCTCCTCCAAATCCCAAGAGATCAATGGCTTTGGTTGGGTATTTGGGGAGAACCTTGAGCTTGGAGGTGGTCAACAATGGTGGAGAGAGAATGCTTGTTTGACATCTCGAAAAGGTAGGAGACAAGTCCTATTTATAGTGGAGGAAAGAAAGTGCTCGTTGGGGGAATATTTGAGCTGTGCATAGTGGCTGGCCTGGAGCCCAGCCTGTGCGCAGAGGGCCCGGCCTGGGCCGGCGTCTAGGCCGGCTACTGTCGTGGTGGTATCACGGCAGATGCTATGGGATGGCTAAAGTGTTGGGTCCGATGGACGCTGGAGGTGATCGGGGAGGGATCACATGGCGAGTAGCCCCGTGTAGGATGTCTCAAGCACTGCAAACAACACGATCTTACCCAGGTTCAGGTCCCTCGTGTGGAGGTAACACCCCTACTCCTGCCTTTCTCTATATATGTGTGTTTACCGAGTAGCCACAGTACAAATCAGTCCTTCAGCCGAGTAGCCACTCTCGCTCTCTCTACCACTAGCACTTGCTCGAGTAACAAATGATCTCTCGCGTAACGTCCCTCGTGCAGGAAGGGACAGGGCACCTTATATACTGGTGCCCAGCCGAATAGAATAAGACTATAGGGTACGACTGATGGGACAGGCGCACTGTCGAACAGAGCACGCCTCCGGCTTCTCGCTGGCGCGGGTGCAGTAAGTCATCGCGCCGTCCGGAGATGGGACCTGTCCACCTTGTCAGTGAGATAGGGTAGGCCCCTAGCCCTGTCATGTCCCCTCTGTCAGTGACAGGACTTGACAGGCGCCTACTGCACTGTAGCCACGCCGTAGCGCGGATAATCACGCGCTCCGTAAGTTGAACCGCACGCCTGTACGGACGCAGGATGCGCGGGATCCCTTGTCAGAACGGCTCCATTGAGTTCTGGCCCGAGTAGGAAAGCACTCCCTCTACTCGGACCAACTCCTCTACTCGGACGAACATAACTTGCTTGATTTCTCCTCTTGGCCATTGGTTGGTACGGCCGGATAGAAACCTACCGGGTAGCAAGTACCGGGTAGCCATCTACCCGGTCAAACAACACCTTTGACCTTGCCTTTAGCACTTGCTTTACCCCTACTCGGGGGTAACCCCCCGACATTAGTCCCCGAAGCTGGTAGAGTCCTGCGAACTTGTTCACTGGGCCCTGCCAGCTTAAAACAAACCTTGTCTTTGTAACTGAAAGGGGCCGAGTAGCACCTCCACCTGGCCCTTCAATTCTTGCTTGCATCTCTACCTCTTCGAATAGCAATATCTTTCTTCTGTGATGCCGAGTAAAATAACTTAGTGAAATTTTGAACTCGCTCCCGCTGAATCGGAGCGAATCCACCTCTGCGTGTCGCTACGGGGCACGTGTCACACCCCTGTGCCCCCGACGCCTCGGTGCCAGGGATACGGCAGGCCACGCGCCAATAACTGCAACCCTGGCCCACTAGCCTGTTAAGTCACCTCAACCGTACTCAAGTGCCCACGATCTGGACGTGGGATTAACTGCGCCCGTTACGCGCGCGATATGCGCTGTGTGCGTTTCTAATGGTTGCGCAACCCACGCCGCACGATCTCTGCGCACGATCAATCCACGATTAATCCACTGGTAACGGAAACTCGAGGGGGAGAGATAAATACCCCCTCGACGCTCTCTTTTCCTCTTTCCTGCTCATTCCAATCCCGCGCCCCCTCGCCTCTCCGCCGCCGTCGAGCACACCGCCACCGCAACCACTTGCTGCGCCGCTGCTCCACGCGCCGCAGAAGAGACAGAGAGCTACTCCTCCGCTTGTTTCCACCTCCAATCTTCCCTGAGTGCTTCCACCTTCATGGTTTCTCACGGAGATGACGATGCCGCCACCCGCGCCGGTTGGGAAGGATCAGAGGTCATGGCAGAAGACTGCCAGTGGCTCGTCAACACGCGCCGCATTCCTCCCGGCGTCATGTGCAGGCCTCGAGGTACTGAAATCATCCCTAAGTCCGAGAAGGACGAATACGTCGTCTTTCTCGCCCACTTCAAAAGGGGATTCGGCCTTCCTGTTTCCGAATTTTTTGCCGAGTTCCTCCGTCGTTTCGGCCTCCAGCCACACCATCTTCCACCCAACGCCCTCGTCATGCTTTCTATCGATGCCGTAGTGTGCGAAGCCTTCTTAGGTGTCTACCCCACCATCCACACTTGGGCTAGATACTTTTTCTTCCGAAAGCAGAGTGTTCCCAATCCTGGGCACACCGAGAGCGCTCGCACGATGACCCAGACCGTATGCGCTATGATGATACAGCGCAAGACCGGGCATCATCCGCGGGTTAAGGTATTAGAGACTGTCCGCAAGTGGCAGCGCAGTTTCTTGTATGTGAAGAATGTTGCTCCCGAGAAGGGGAAGCCTATCGAGGACCGAATCAAGATTCCACAGTTCAAGAATGCGCGGCCCACCCAGCAGAACTGGGATACGACCCCAAGAAGACCATCGAGGATGTCCTCCAGGTTGAGCGGCGCCTGACCGAGTTGGTCTCGGAAGGGCTCCGCCCGGATGACCCCATCGCGTGCTGGATATCACGCCGAGTGCTCCCACTCCAGCGTCGCTCGCACAAGATGTGCCAAATGGGAGGACCCAGAGATTGCACAAGGACGACGACATTCGAGCTCAGCACAGCCGAGGTGGCCATCTGGGCAAGATCCATCATGCAGACAACGCTCACGGACACCTGGATGTATGGCTTCGTGCCGTATAGCCGCCTCAAGCCCATTGGAAAGGTTAGCCTTCGGTGCTTTGCTTTTGTACCTTGATACCGAGTAGGTGGCTTCTCAGCTTTGTATGCTTAGTCTTCGCATGCTGCACCGAGTAGCATATCACCAATATCATGTTGGCTTTATATGCTTTGTGTTTGCACGCCATGTCGAATAGAAATCCTTAGCTAAATATGCTTTGTGTTTGCATGCTATTCCGAGTAGAACCCCTTAGCTTTGTATGTTTTATGTTTGCATGCTATTCCGAGTAGAACCCCTTAGCTTTGTATGCTTTATGTTTGCATGCTATGCTGGGTAGAACTCCTTAGCTTTGTATGCTTTATGTTTGCATGCTATTCTGAGTAGAACCCCTTAGCTTTGTATGCTTTATGTTTGCATGCTATGCTGGGTAGAACTCTTTAGCTGAGAACTTAACTCACTTGTGCTATCTGTTTGCCTCTACAGCACATCGATCGCCAAGGAGAAGAAGATACTGAAGTCTTCGAGGGCAATTGGTTAGATAACCGAGAAGAGGACGATGAGACCGCCTATGACACCCAAGACACCCTCTGCATTCCTCATGACAATCAGCCTGGTAAGCACCGAGTTGACGCGTCTATCCGGGACTGGTCCGAGGATGACGAAGGTGACCAAGTTCACCTTTCTGCTTGCGAGTAGCGCACTCTGATTTCCTTTTCTATGTTTCTGAATTTGTTCCTTCTTCTACTCTTCAGAGGAGCCTGAGCTGGACGATGATGACGAGGAGCCCTTGGAGGTCAAGCCTCTATCTGTGGCTGCTCCCACAACTCGGAAAAGGGTGGGCAGTGGCGACCAGGAGCCTCCTACCAAGAAAGCCAAGAAGACCGAGAAAAAGAAGACCACTGCCAGAAGACAACCCCCCACCACCAAAGGGTAAGTTACTCCATCCGAATACCAACTCGTCACCGCTTCTCGTTGTGCTCTTCTGCTTCTCCCTTTCTGAACTATTTCTTTCTTCCAGCGCCCCTCTGGACGCTGATGCCGCTGCAGCCCCCACTCGGACCAAGAGGAAGGCCGTCGTAGACCTCGAGAAGCTCTTCGATCTCTCAGAGGAGGAAGATGAGCCAGCTCAGCAGGACAGGACATGTGCGTCCTCTCCCATCAAGGTTGAAGAAGATACCGGCGCCGAGAACACGGGCGCTGGTGACAATGTTGATGATGAGAATCTGGAGCGGCAGACTGACGCGCATCAGACTGCGCAGGATGCTGCTCACACCGAGATGCCTCCCTCTCCCCCAGCTGCATCAGCTGGGGAACATGTTGAAGAAAACCTCCAGCAACAGGACAGTGCCTCCTTGGAGCGGCAAAACAACACCACCAAGCAGCAGGATACGCAAGCTGCAGTTCAAGATGATCCCGTGGCCGGGCCGCGGGTAGAAGAAAGCACAGACGTCCAACCTGATCCCGCTGCCGAGCAGCGGGTAGAGAAGACAGTGGTGGAGCCCGTCCGCCAGAGCCAAGCGCAGCCAGACGCTGCGCCGGGTAGCCGGCCCCCTGTGCCGCCTACCCAGCAGGCGACTCCACCGAAAGCGCCAATTCCTCCATCAACACAGACTGCACCATCGCCTCCGCCAACTGCTTCACGCCAAATGCCTCCGTTCGCTTCTCGGGCGGACACTGCTCCTAGCCCCAAGAAGGCTACCAAGCTTGAAGCTGCGCCTACACGGAATAATCCACCGCGCAAAGTTGCGCAGGCTGGAGACCAGATGCCACCACCCAAACCACCGCTTGCGCCAGCCGGGAAGCCGGTAACAAAGATCACACAACTCACCATCGGCGGGCCCACCTCTAGCAGCAAATCGGCTGCTGCTGGATCTGCTGGCCCTGGCGAAGGGCCGAGTGCCGAGGTGCTGTCCCGCACAAGCCAGCTGGCCGCAATACCTGCTGGAGGTGTCCGAACAACACGATATCTCACTGGCCAAAGGCGAGAAGAAGCTTTCTGCCTTGAAGGGAGGTTAGGCCAAAGCGGTCGACGTCAAGCCCAAGGGCAAGGGACCAGCAGAAGTTCCTACGCTCCACTCGCGCGAAGCCGAAGAGGATGAGATCGAATCGGAGGGCCTGACCGCAGTCCTGGACCGGGTAGCATTTGTGGACAAGGTTTGGGAAAGCGATGCTCATGGCGTCCCAAAGTGGAACGGCCTTACGCTGGGTCCAGTTGATCACTACCGCATCGACTGGAACAAGGCCGATATTGGCTCTGTTCCAATGACCATCGCCTCCTCCACCTGCACTCTGGCCGGGAAGCTGTTCTGCCTCCACAAAGCCGCCGAGGACGTCGAGCAATCATATGCTGTAAGTGTTTTTTCCTTTCTTGCTTTTTCCGAGTTGCAGTTTCTCTGTTCCTCTTCTCTTTTGTTCTTCTTTTCCTCCTTGCCTCTTTGCCTCTTTACCTCTTCACCTCTTAGCCATTCCCCCAGTCCCCGAGATTCGGGCCGAGTATGCGAAAACTTGACCGAGTTGCCGTCTACTCGGGGAAAATCTTCCAAAATACTTAGACCTTTTCTCTCCTCTTCACTTCTATAGAATAGCCTCCTCAAGAGGACAAAAGTGTTCCGTCGGCTGCTCTGGAACCATCGCATTGCCAAGGACCGCCTCGAGGCTCTTGAAGCCGAGACGAAGATGAGTGAAGCGATGGAGCAGGCGGCATTGGACAAAACTCTCCAGATTTCTGAAGTGGAAGGTATGCTTTCAGCAATTCGGTTTGTGTGTTTTGTGTTTATGCCCGTTTGTTTGCTTTTTGCTTTAACTTGGTTACTCTGCAGGCAAGCTCAACGAATTGATGGAGAAGCATCGCGACTACGAAGTTTTCGCTGCTTCTGCCGAAATCAAGATTGCCACTCTCGAAGGTGAGTTGATTTCCTTCTCTGCACAATTGCCTCTTTTTACCCTGTTACTCTGCTGACGCTGTTGTTCTCTTTGTAAAAGAATACAAGAAATTCCGGGAGCAACACCAAGACTGCCTCATGCCCGCTGAGGTGCGGCAACAGTTGCAGACCCGAGATGCAGAGCTTGAGAAAGAGCGCACCGCCGAGAGGGCGGAGTTTGAAGAAATGCAGGTCAAACTGAAATCTGCTCTCCAGGACGCTCTCAACCAGGTTGCCGAGAAGGACAAGATCAAGACAGCTGCCAAGGCCAAGGAAAAGGCGCTTGAGATGGAGATCTCGTTGCTGAAGAAGCACAACGAGAAACTCATCCTCTAGATTGCCAGCGCACGCAGCGTTGAGGATAGGCACATTGCTGACGAGGAGGACTGGAAAATCAAGCTTGGGGCCTTGCTGGTGGATCTTGAACAGAAGTTATCTCTTCTCTGCACCTGGCTGTTTCTCTGCTCTGCCACTTTTCAGCCTGGTTTTATCTCTTTTCTGCCTCTGATTCAGACTCTTATTGGTTTCTTTTTCAGATATCTTCCCTGATCTCCGCGCCGCTAGCACGCCTGCTCTGGCGAAGGCAAGGCAACTCCGAGCTGAATCCGGGATGCCTGTCGACACCAAGTCCACTATCAACGATAACCTCCTGAATATAAAAACTCAACTCCGCTCCCTCAAGGGCTTGGGCACCACCATGGTGTCCACTGCATACAAGCTGCATGATCTGTTCTGGCCGGATCAATCCGCGCCAGACAGCTTCATTGCTATCGCCGAGAAGCTGGACGGCGTGAAGGCCGAGTTGAAGAAATGGCGTGCCTCTGCAGCTCGGGCAGTAGTTGAACAGCTGCTGCACTTCATCACCAGCTGGTATGAGAATCTCAATCTTGACAGGATCCTTGTCATGCGCGAAGACTCCAAGTGGACCACCAACTCCGATTGCGTTACTCGCCGGAAAGCAGTGGCCTATGAGATAGCCTCCTATGCTGACACCGCCACCTACATCGATGGCCTCCCCGATCCAGACACCGAGCCTGAAGATGAGGGTGAAGATGAAGAGGACGATGAAGAAGACACCGAGTCGGAGGACTTGAGCGTGTTTGAGCAGGACGCAGCAAAGGGAGCCGTCGAGAAGGGGAAGGCCAAGGTTGATGCAGAAGCCGAGAAGCCGCAACCCAGCGCTCAGGAGACCACCATCACCACCGAGATGGTGATCCAACAAGCGGCTCCCGAGCTGGGCGCGACTAGCGCCTTCCCGATGCCCGTCTTCCAGTCTGTTGCATCTACCTCTGCCACGAATCCCATCTCGGTTGCCACTGCAACCTCAGAACCAGCTGACAACGCCAACTCTGAAGCTGATGCTGACAGCGCTAAGGCGGACGACACCGCCGCTACTAAGGAGTGAATCCTGAAAAACTTTCATCTTGAACTTTGATCAGATCCCCGGGATGCCGGGTGCAAATGTATCCATACTATTAAGTCTTTGTTGCTACTCAGTTTTAATTTAGTTGAAGTTCTTAGCAACTCTGGCTCAATGCCGGGTTGCGTTAATATGCAAGTCCCCGAGTTGCATTTTTTATCCAGTCTTCCTTTTTTTATCTCAGCTCTTACCTGCAACTTGTTGCTTTTTTGGTAGTCGAGTCACAAGAGTTCAAAGTTGGAGTTTCAAATACTTAGCCACTTAGAAAAATCATAGTAACGCTTCCCACCACTTAGCCGAAAAGAAGGAAAGCAGTAAAGAACACTCTATTCGGTTGCCACACGTTTCCTTCCCTTCGCAATTTTTCATGTGTTCATTGACCTTTGGCTTGTTCTCTGGCTTGCCATGAAGCCGGGTTGCGGACAACAGCAGAGTCGCAGAGTTGGCCCGTGGGTTTAAACACACTACTTTATGTGCTTTTGAAATTCTGAGTGGTTCAACCGAATAGACAAAGTAAGAACAAGATAGACACAAGGAGCAATTTGGACGAGGACGGTCCCCGAGTTCAGTTTCAGATTTCCGACTAGAATTTTAACTCGGATAAGAAAGTACATACACAGTTTGCTCATGAGTGAAAACGTCGGAGTAGAGCTACATTCCAAGGGCGCTTAGATTCCTCTCCAGCTCTATCCGGCATGTTCTTCTGGGGTGCCTGTGCGTCAACTAGATAGTAGGCGTCATTGTGCAAAGCCTTGCTCACAATGAAAGGCCCTTCCCACGGAGGGGACAGCTTGTGCATCCCGGCCGTGCGCTGCACGAGCCTAAGGACCATGTCTCCTTCTCGGAAAACCCTTGCGTTCACTTTCCGGCTGTGATAACGCCTCAAGTTTTGCTGGTAAACAGCTGAACGTGACAGAGTTAGCTCTCTTGCTTCTTCTAGCAGGTCAACGTCATTTTCTCGAGCTTCTCTAGCCTCTGCCTCAGTGTAGAGGGTTACTCGGGGCGAGTCATGCTCTAGGTCAGTGGGCAACACGGCCTCAACTCCATATACCAGGAAGAATGGTATGTAGCCGGTTGACCGGTTAGGGGTAGTCCTTAGACTCCACAACACCGCTGGCAACTCGTCTAGCCAAAACCCAGGTGTTTTCAGCAGTGGCTCAATCAGCCTTGGCTTTATGCCGGATAGCACCATGCCATTTGCTCTTTCAACTTTCCCATTGGAGGCGGGATGCGTAACAGATGCAACATCTAGCCGAATGCGCTTATCTCTGCAGAACCGCACCATTGCCCCCTCAGCAAAACTTGTACCGTTATCCATGATGATGTTGTGCGGATAGCCATATCTCAGGATCACATCCTTTAAGAATTTCACGGCTGTAGCTCCATCGCACTTCCGAATAGGCTTCACTTCAATCCACTTGGTGAACTTGTCCACCATGACTAAGATGTGTGTCATGTTGCCTCTAGCCGGCTTGAAGGGGCCAACCATGTCCAAACACCATACAGCAAACGGCCAAGTGATGGGAATGGTTTTCAACTCGGAAGCCGGCATGTGGATCTTACTTGCGAACATCTGGCAGCCGTTGCACTTCCTCATGATGTCTTCAGCTTGCTGCAGAGCTGTGAGCCAGTAGAAGCCATGCGGAAAAGCTTTCTTGACCAATGCCCGAGAAGAGGCGTGGTGCCCGCATTCTCCTTGGTGTATCTCTAGCAGAATTTCTTCATTACCCCGTATGGGGCTTATTGCTATCGTGTCATGTGTTTCGGGTTGCGGAATGCGGGTGCTACTTATCAGCGGTGCATGCAGAAATGATTGCACGATCAGCTCGGCAAGAATGTGCAGGTGTACGTAGATGACATTGTCATCAAAACGAATAAAACACAAACTCTGCTTGCCGATCTTGAGGAAACCTTCGCTAACCTGCGTAAGTATAAAATGAAGCTGAACCCGAGTAAATGCACCTTTGGCGTCCCGGCAGGCAAGCTACTCGGCTTCCTGGTGTCTAGTCGGGGCATTGAAGCCAATCCTTCAAAGATAAAAGCTATTGAGAGCATGTCTTTGCCGAGATCCCTGAAGGATGTGCAAAAATTCACTGGTTGCTTGGCATCTCTGAGCCGTTTCCTGGGCCGAATGGGCGAGAAGGCCCTGCCCCTGTACCAGCTGATGAAGAAAAGTGACAAGTTCGTCTGGACTCCGCAAGCGGATGTGGCATTCAATGAGCTGAAGGCAATGCTGGGTAGCGCTCCCATCTTGGCTAGTCCGCTACCCAAGGAGCCAATGCTGCTGTACATTGCTGCTACCAACCGAGTGGTCAGTGTGGTGATTGTGGTGGAGCGAGAAGAAGAAGGCAAAACTGTGCAGCGTCCAGTATACTACCTCAGTGAAGTGCTGTCCAGCTCCAAGCAGAACTACCCGCATTACCAGAAGATGACCTATGGCGTGTACCTGGGCGCCAAGAAGCTGAAGCATTATTTCCAAGAGCATCCCATCACTGTTGTGAGCTCTGCTCCCATCTCGGATATCATGGGCAACAAGGAGGCGAGTGGCAGAGTAGCCAAGTGGGCGATCGAGCTGGCCGCGTATGCTCCTGCGTATGCGAGAAGAGAAGCCATCAAGTCTCAAATCCTGGCAGAATTCCTGGTGGACTGGGCTGAGATGTAGTACGAACCTCCTGCTCCAGTTTCCAATTACTGGAAGATGCACTTTGATGGCTCGAAGGTGAAGGAAGTCCTTGGTGCTGGCGTAGTGCTTACGTCACCCAAACGAGATCAGCTCAAGTACGTGCTGCAGATTCATTTCAAGGCGTCCAACAATGTTGCAGAGTACGAGGCCGTGGTGCACGGCTTGCGAGTAGCCAAGGAGGTTGGCGTGTAGCGTATTATATGCTATGGCGATTAAGATCTGGTGGTGCAGCAAGTCTCTGGCACTTGGGATGCTCTGGATGCTAACATGGCATCATACCGCTTCCTGTACAGTCTATGACTGGATTCTTCGAAGGCTGCGAGTTCCAGCATATTCACCGAGCAGAGAATGAAGCAGCAGACGAGCTGTCCAAGTTGGGATCTTCTCGGCAGTCCATCCCGGCGGGGATTGCCTTGGAGCACTTGAGGAAGCCATCCATCAAGCCATCTCCCAACTCGGAATCCATATTTGTTCCTTCTCTGCCAAGTGAAGAATCCGTTCCAATGGAGATTGACTGGGAGAATGCAACAGAAAACTCGGGGACTGCCACTCCTTACTCGGGGACTGCCACTCCCTACTCGGGGACTGCCATTCCTTACTCGGGGACTGACACTCCATACTCGGGGACTGCTGTCCTTAACCCGGGGACTGTCGCATTCATTGAGGAGGTTCTTGCCAACCGTTCAGGGCTTCAGAGAAGTGCTCCCAACTTTGAAAAGCAGCCAGAGGTGCCTGTCCCGATGGAAGTGGACGAACCAGTGTTTCCTACACGAGAGACACCTAGTTGGGCCATGCCCATATTATCCTTTCTAAAGGATGGCACTCTGCCAGAAGATGAGGTACTCGCAAGGCAGATTCAGAGAAGATCCAAGGGCTACACCATATTCAGAGATGTGCTGCACAAGAGAAGTGCCACCGGCGTGCTGCAACGCTGTGTGGACCCGGAAGAAGGAGGAGAAATTCTGCTGGAGATACACCAAGGAGAATGCGGGCACCACGCCTCTTCTCGGGCATTGGTCAAGAAAGCTTTTCGGCATGGCTTCTACTGGCTCACAGCTCTGCAGCAAGCTGAAGACATCGTGAGGAAGTGCAACGGCTGCCAGATGTTCGCAAGTAAGATCCACATGCCGGCTTCCGAGTTGAAAACCATTCCCATCACTTGGCCGTTTGCTGTATGGTGTTTGGACATGGTTGGCCCCTTCAAGCCGGCTAGAGGCAACATGACACACATCTTAGTCATGGTGGACAAGTTCACCAAGTGGATTGAAGTGAAGCCTATTCGGAAGTGCGATGGAGCTACAGCCGTGAAATTCTTAAAGGATGTGATCCTAAGATATGGCTATCCGCACAGCATCATCATGGATAACGGTACAAATTTTGCTGAGGGGGCAATGGTGCGGTTCTGCAGAGATAAGCACATCCGACTAGATGTTGCATCTGTTGCGCATCCCGCCTCAAATGGGCAAGTGGAAAGAGCAAACGGCATGGTGCTAGCAGGCATAAAGCCAAGGCTGATTGAGCCGTTGCTGAAAACACCTGGGTGTTGGCTAGACGAGTTGCCAGCGGTGTTGTGGAGTCTAAGGACTACCCCTAACCGGTCAACCGGCTACACGCCATTCTTCTTGGTATACGGGGCTGAGGCCGTGTTGCCAATAGACTTAGAGCATGACTCCCCTTGAGCAACCCTCTACACTGAGGTGGAGGCGAGAGAAGCTCGAGAAGATGACGTTGACCTGCTCGAAGAAGCAAGAGAGCTTACTCTGTCACGTTCAGCTATCTACCAGCAAAACCTGCGGCGTTATCATAGCCGAAAGGTGAACCCAAGGGTTTTCCGAGAAGGAGACATGGTCCTTAGGCTTGTGCAATGCACCGCCGGGATGCACAAGTTGTCTCCTCCATGGGAAGGGCCCTTCATTGTGAGCAAAGCGCTGCACAATGATGCCTATTATCTCGTGGACGTGCGTCCATCACAGGAGAACAGGGCAGATAAAGATGGAGAGGAATCCAAGCGCCCCTGGAATGTAGCCCTACTTCGTCGCTTTCATTCGTGAGCAAAGAGGTGTATGTACTCTCTTATTCGAGTTAAAATTCTACTCTGCAATCTGAAATTAAGCTCGGGGACTGCCCTCGTCCAAACTTGCTCTGTGTGTTTCTACCCGGCTTCACTTTTGTCCACTCGGTTGCTCTGCTTAACATTTCACGAGTACATCTAGTATTGTGTTTAAACCTACATGCCAACTCTTCGACTCTGCTGCTGTCCGAAACCCGGCTTCATGGCAAGCAAGAGAACAAGCAAAAGGTCAATGAGCACAAGAAAAATTACTAAGGAAAGAAAGAGTGCATGAACCGAGTAGGAGGTCTTTTACTGTTGTTCTTTGTTAACTCCTTTTCGGCTAAATGGTGGGCTGCGTTACTATGAGTGTTTCTAAGTGGCTAAGTATTTGCAACTCCAACTTTGAATTCTTGTGACTCGAATACCAAAAAAGCAACAAGTTGCGGGTAAGAGCTGAGATGAAAAGGAAGAGTGAATAAGAAATGCAACTCGGGGACTTGCATGATAACGCAACCCGGCATCGAGCCAAGGCTGCTCAAATTGACTAAGTTAAATATCAAACGTGAATAAAACTGAGTAGCAAGCGACAAACGTAATTGTTTCGATACATCTGCACCCGGCATCCCGGGGATCTGATAAAAGTTTCAAGGATAAAAGTTGAAGGAGATAATCAGGTCGAGGTAGCAGTGTTCTCGGTGTTGGCCTTGGCAGCTTCAGCTTCAGTGCTGGCCTTAGCAGCATCAACCTCCGAGTTGACGGCGTCGGTCTTCGCAGCATCCGCGTCTGGCTTGGTGGCAGCCTGGTCAGAAGTGGCCGTGGCCACCGAGACGAGTTCTGTCGCCGAGGTGGAGGCAGCAGCTTGGGTGCGGAGAAGCGCCGTGTCGTCGAGGGCAGCACCTGATGAAGTGTCGAACTCAAGGGCCGCGGTGTCGATGGTCATCTCCACGCTCTCGGCTTCCTCGTCGCTATCCGCGACGACCGCGGCCTTCCCCTTCCCGGCCTTGATGTTCTCACTGTCGAAGCAGCTCAGGCCTTCGGACTCGGTAGCATCCTCGTCTTCATCATCGTCGTCATCCTCGCCCTCCACCTCCGTGTCGGGCTCGGTGACACCATCGATGAAGCGCGCAGTATCTGCATAGGACGCGATCTCGTACGCAACCAACTGGCGGCGAGCCACACAGTCGGAGTCTTTCTCCCACCTCGAATCCTGGCGCATCTCGAGGATAAGATTAAGATCAAGGTTGTCATACCAGCTGCAGATGAATAGGAGCAGCATGTCAGCGCCTGCCCGAGCTCCCGAGGCCCGCCATTTCTTCAGCTCGGCCTTCACGCCAGTCAGCTTCTCGGCAAGCCCGCGGATGGTTGTTGGCGCAGATTCTCGAGGCCAGAACAGGTCATGGAGTTGGAAGGCAGTGCGCACCAGGTCAGTGCCCACGCCCCTTAGGCGCTGGAGCTGGACCTGCATGGTTGTGATGCTGTCCTCAATTGAAGCTTTGGTGTCCATAGGCTCGCCCTTCTCGGTGCGAACGGCTTGGGCCTTTTCCAGAGCAGGCTTGCAAGACGAGTTGAGGTCGGGGAAAGTTTCTGAAAAAGCTATCAAAAAGATTAGAGACAGGGGCAGAATAGAGAAATGAGTCGAGCGGAAGAGAAGCAAAAGGGAAAAGTGAAGTGCAAAGAAGTGGGCACTTACTATTCAGGTCGTAGAGTAGCGCCTGCAGCTTGTTCTTCCATGACTCTTCGTCAGCAACATGCTTCTCTTCTACTCTCCGGAACTGGGCCAGCTGGAGCATGAGCGCCGAGTTGCGTTCCCTCAGCGTATCGCATTCCAGCTCCAGCGCCCTTTGCTTGGCCTTGGCTGCTGCCTCAATCTTGTCCTTCTCGGCAGATATCTTGTCCTTTTCGGCAGCAATATTAAGGGCATCTTGCAAGGCGGTTCGCAGCTGGACCTGCAACGGTTCCATCTCGGAGAGGTGCCTCTTCTTGAATTCCACCTCAAGGCTTTCAATCTGCTGCTGCACCTCAGCAGGCTTGAGGCAGTCGAGATGCTCCTCGACAAACTGCTTGTGATCTTCTGCAGAAAGCAAAGCACGGTCAGCAGAGTAGCTAGGATGAAAGCAAGAAAGCAAGCCGAGAAGACATCAACTCACCTTCCAGCTTCTTGATCGTGGCTTGGCCGCTCTCAACAAAGACTAGGCAGTTCGCATGCTCCTCTGCCAAGGTCTTGAACTTTCCTACAGAAAGGAATCGATTAGAGCAGAAAGCGAAAGCGGGCGTAAACACAAAACGCAGGAACCGCATAGCTAAAAGCTTACTCTCGATCTCGGAGATCTGGAGGGTGCGATTCATGACCTCCTTCTCCGTCGCCTCATCGGTCTTGCGCTCAATTTCGAGGGCCTCGAGGCGCCTTCTAGCGATGCTGTGGTTCCAGAGCAATCGCCGGAACAAGTTTGTTCTCTTCAGGAGGCTATTCTGAGAAGCAGAAAGAGAACGAATCAGACACAGATCGGGAAGATTCAACCCGAGAAGACGGCAACTCGGTTGAGTATCCGTCTACTCAGCCAGAATCTCGGGGACTGGGTGATGGATAAGAAGAAGGAGAAGAGTAGAAGAAAATAAAAAGGCAACTCGAATTGGGTGAGCAAAACTTACTGCAAAAGCTTGTTCGATGTCCTCTGCGGCCTTCCGGTGGACGAACAGCTTGGCGGCGAGCGTGCTGGTCTTGGACGAGATGGTCATGGGATTGTACCCCATGTCCGCCTTGTTCCAGTCGATGCGCATATGATCCAAATCGCCCAAAGCCAAGCCGTGCCAGTTCTTGTTGCCGAGGATGTCGCTGTTCCATTCGGCGTCGATGAAGCCCACTCGATCAATCATCTCCTCGAGTCCCCTGGACGTCACCTCGGCCTCCTGGACCTCGCGCGAATAGATGGAGAGGGATCTGTCCTTGTTCCTGGCCGGCGGCTTGGAGTCCACAGCCGTGGCTTGTTTGCCTTTCCTGATGGCAAGTTTCTTCTCGGCCGCGGTGAGCGGGATGCTGTGCTGCTTGCTTATCTTCACCAAGTAAGGTGGATAGGATGGCAGGTCTGGCAAACTTGATCCAGCGGCTGCGTCAGCGGCTGCGCCAGAATCACCAATGACGAGCTGCCCGACCCTGGCAACAGGTTTGACAATTGGTTGGGGCGGCGGCATCGTGGCAGAGTCGTGCGCAGCGCCACGAGGAGGGTTCCTGCGGACGTTGGCGTCAGGCTCGCCAGTTTGCTTCTCAGAGGCCTGCTTCTCGGAAGCCTTCTTCTCGACGATTTTCTTGTCGGCGGCCTTCTTCTCGGCGGCCTCCTTCTTGGCTGGAGGGCTCGCTGTAATCTTGGCCTTCTTCTCGGCAGGCTCCTTCTTGATTGGATGGCTTGTTGTGACCTTGGTCTTCTTCACCGGTGGGGAGCTTGGTGCAGTGGATGAAGTGCCCTGCTGGGTAGGCGGCACCAAGGGCGCGCTACCCTGCGCAGTGTCCGGTTGCGCGTGGCTCTGCAGGTCTTGCACCATCTCGTCAACTGTCTCAACCCGCTGCTCGGCAGCGGGACCTTGCTGTGTCTCTTCTGGTTTCTCTGCCCGCGGCCGGGCCGCGGGGTCAGTTTGGTCAGCAGCCCCTGTTGCTGGCTGCTCTTGATTCTCCTCCTGCCGCTCAAGGGCGGCCTGGTCATGCTGCTTGGAATCTTGTTCTGTATTCTCCCCGGCTGTGGCAGCTGGGGGAGAAAGCGGTCTCTCGTTGTGAGCAGTGTCCTGCGCTTCTCGTTCTGCGCGGGACCGCTGCTCCTGCTCGGCGTCGTGGGCATCGGTGTACATGTACTTGAACTCGTCCTCGGCTTCTCCTTTCACAGGAGAGGGCGATCGCACCCTGTCCCGTGCAGTATCCTCATCCTCCTCAGAGATATCGATGAGCGCATCCACGTCGATGGCGGATCTCTTCTTGGATTTGGAATTGGTGGGCGCGGCAGCAGTGTTAGCATCCAAGGGGGCGCTGAAAAGAAGAGAGAGTTCAGAAAAGAAAGAAGGAAAGAAGAAACCGAGAAGCAATGGCAAGGAATTCAGAAAAAGCAGCAACAGCGATGCGCAACTCGGAGAAAGTTACTTACCCTGCACGGGAAGGCGGTAGTCGTCTCCCCTGTTTAACCTTCTTCACGGCCTTCTTGGGCTTCTTGCTGGGGGGCTCTTGAGCACCGCTACCCGCCCTTTTGCGAGTAGCGGGAGCAGCAACCGTGAGCGGATCGACGGTAAGGGCGTCCTCGTCCTCACCCTCGTCCTCGCCTTCCTCCTCAGCACCAGCGTCAGCATCAGCATCTTCTGTAGAATTGAGAAAGAGAAACCAGTTGAGAAACAGGAAGAGATTGGGTTGCGCTACTCGCAACCATAAAGGTGAACTCAATCACCTTCGTCGTCGTCCTCGGACCAGTCGCGGACAGACGCGTCAACATGGTGCTTATCCGTCTGGGCGGCATGAGGGATGTTGAGTTTGTCCGCGGTGTCGTAGGAGACCTCATCGTCCTCCTCTCGATCCTCTTCCCAGTTGTCCTCGAAGCGTTCCATGCTTTCCGCGAGCTGGCGAGCAAGGACCTAGAACATAGACAAGCACCACGAATCAGTCGAGCAGCATAACGACATCTTACTCAGCGAGGCGTGCAAACATAAAACATATGAAGTCTACCGTTAAGTATGCTACTCGACAGGGCGTGCAAACACAAAGCACATTAAGCCTAAGCAACTCTGCTAAGTGCCCTACTCGGCGCGGAATACAGATACTAGGCACAACAAGTTAAGAAGGCTATCTACTCGGAATCTGTATACAGGAAACAGGATGAGAAGTACTAACCCGCTTGATTGGTTTTGTGCGGCTGAACGGCACGAAGCCGTACTGCCAGTTGTCCCTGAGGCCAGTGCTCATGATGGAGCGCGCCCAAGTGGCAACGTCCGCGTTGCTGAGCTCGAACGTTGTTGTCCGAGTGCAGTCGCGGGGGCCTCCCATGTAGCACATGAGATGGGCGCGGCGCTGGAGTGGCAGCACTCGCCTGGAGATCCAGCAGGCGATCGGGTCGTCGCTCTTGAGCCCTCTCGAGATCAGCTTGGCGAGGCGCTCGTCCATCTGCTTCAGGTCGTTGTCGAGGGACGGCTTGGTCCGCCAGTTCTGCCCGGTGGGAGCTGTGTTGGTCCAGCCGGGTAGATTAATCCGGTCCTCCACTTTGGCTCCCTTCTCGGCGGGGATATTCTTCACGTAGAGGAAGGTCCTCTGCCACTTGCGGACAGAGTCCAACCCCTTGATCCGCGGGTGGTTGGTCCCGCCGCGCTGCACCATCATGGCGCTGCCAGTCTCCGTCATCCCGCGGCTGCTCTCCGCGCCATCCTTCCTGGCCTTGCTTTGCTTCCGGAAGAAGAAGTACCGGGACCAGGTCGTCGGGGTAGGCCGTACGCCCAGGAATGCCTCGCATACCACGGCATGGTATGAGAGCATGACGACGGCGTTTGGCGGGAGGTGGTGCGGCTGGAGGCCGTAGTGGTTGAGGAAAGCGCGGAAGAAATCTGAGACCGGGAGCCCGAATCCTCGCGCGAAGTGCGCGAGGAAGACGACGTGCTCGCCCTCCTGCGGAGTAGGGACGAGCTCACCGCCGGGATGCCGGCAGCGAACACCGGGAGGAACACGCCGGGTGTTCACGAGCCACTAGCAGTCCTCGGCAGTGACCTCAGATCCGGCCCAGCCGGCGCGAGCGTCGTCGTCACGAGCCATCGCGGTGGAGGAAAGGTTGGCTGATAGATTGAAGGAATTTGGGTGGAGAAGCTCGCAGCGGCGCGGTGAGATGCGCGGCGGCGAGATGCTCTGCGGCGGCGGAGAAACGAGGAGACGAGGGGAAAGTGGGAGCGGAAGAAGAAGAAGGAGTTACCGAGGGGGTATTTATACCGCTCCTCGAGTTTCCGTTACGAGTTGAGGTAGTGGGATCGATCGTGGCAGAAACCGTGCGGCGTGGGATCTGTGGGCCGGTTAGAAACGCACACAGCGCGGAACGCGCGCATAACGGCCGCATTAGATCCCACGACGAGATCGTGGGCAATCACTGCCTTTGATGGGACGTAACGGGCTAGTGGGCCCACTCCGTGAAAACTGGGCGCGTGGCCTGTCAGTTCCCGGGCACCGAGGCGTCGGGGTCGTGTCCGCGTGACACGTGCCCGGTTGCAGCGCGGAAAGCCGGATTGTGCTCTGCCACGCAGAGATTTCGATTTCACCAAGTCCTTTTTACTCGGCTGCAGAGAAGAGAAGTGGCTCTATTCGGAAGAAGCTTAAGACAAAATCAAGGGCTACTCGGAGGTTTTACTCGGTATCACAAGGTTCAAGGGCAAGACTGTCAAGGTTGGTTTTAAAGCTGGCAGGGCCAAGTGAACGAGTTCGCAGGACTCTACCAGCTTCGGGGACTGCTGTCGGGGGGTTACCCCCAAGTAGGGTAAAGGCAAGTGCTAAAGGCAAGATCAGAAGGGATGTTTGGCCGAGTAGCCGGCTACCCGGTACTTGCTACCCGGTCGACTGCTACCCGGTCCTGCACAAAGATAGCCAGAAGGGCAAATCAAGGAAGTTGCGTTCCTCCGAGTAGAAGAGTTGGCCCGAGTAGAAATGGCGGGAATCTACTCGGGACAGAAGTCAAAGGAGCCGTTCTGACACAGGATCCCGCGTATCCCGGGTCCGTACTTGGCACTATTCATGGCACTGTTCATCTGAGGACGGCGTGCCTGACAGCGACAGTGTGTCAGCAGGGCGTCGCAGGATAGGGGGGACCTACTATGTGTTCGCCGCAGTGATAACAGATCGGTTACTTGGTTTTTCCCAACGACTTTCCGCACCAGGACAAACCTAGAAGCCAAAGCTGTCAGCGGGAGCTCGGAAGAAGGACGGTGTGCACACTATGTTGACATATGTTTGTATTTGGCTGTATCCGGCTGGGCACCGAGTATATAAGGTGCCCTGCCCCCTCCTGCGCGAGGGATCCGAGGACCGGGGCACATTCTTGACCTAGTTCATCATGTAGAGAGAAGAGTGGATACTCGGTAGCAAGAACAATTGTACTGTGGCTACTCGGTGAGACACCAATATACAGAGAGAAAGGCAGGAGTAGGGGTTTTACCTCCTCACGAGGGCCCTGAACCTGGGTAGATCGTGTTCTTTGCAGTGCTTGTTTCATACTTCACGCGGCTACTCGTCGCGTGATCCCTCCCCGAGCGCCTCCAGCGTCCTTCGTCCCCACATCTTTAGCCATCCTATGGCATCTGCCGTGACACCACCACGACAGACCTCCATTGCACGCCTGTGCAGCGACTGCTTGTCGGCGGGCTTGGAGGTGAATATCATGTAGCTCTCATGGTGTTCCTGGTACTGGTTGCGGTCTCCACCACCATTGTTGCCGTTGTTGTTGTTGCCTTGGTTGTTGTTGTTGTTGTTGTTGTTGTTGCTTCTGTTGTTGCGGGTGTAGAAGTTGCGGTTGCGGTTGTTGTTGTTGTAGTTGTAGTTGCGGTTGGCTCCTAAAGCCACCTGGTTCACATTCTCTCTTCTCGGGAACACTGCAGGCCTGGGAGCAGCTGCCCGAATAGGCTGCACATTGGCATTCGCAGCTGGCAGAGGAGGAGGAGGCAGGTCCTCGTTCTTGATACGGTCCCACCAGTTGCACTGCCGGGTAGTGTGGTTGGCTGGCCTACTCGGATGCCGAGTATGGAAGCTGCATGGCCCATCCTTCATGTTCCCAAAGACGAAGTTCGGAGCAGGATCCGGGTTGCCGCTACCCTGCTGGGGACCACTGTACGGCTTCTTGATGCCTTGGCCCTAATTCTGGTTTTGCCCATACTGGGCTCCAGCATTTTTTTGCCTTTGGTTACTCCCAGCAGCCGTGGTCACAGCATTCACTTCCTCTGGATCATACCGAGTATCAATCCGGTCACCTCTGCGCTTGTTGCGGAAATCATTGCGCTTGTTGCTGTTGTAGTTCCTTCTCGGCTCAGGAGAGTCCATCAGAGGCTGAGTAGGATCACCGAGTGCATACATATCTGCAATCTTGATTGTCTCAGCAAGAGTACTCGGCATCTCTCGCTGCAGCTTCTGCCATAACATGCTGTCATGCCTGCAGCCTTGAGCAAACCAAGTAATGGCCTGGGCCTCATTCACACCTTCACAGGTGTTCCTCAAGGTACTCCACCGAGTAAGATACTCCCGGTCGGTCTCCTCTTCCCGCTGCTTGCAAGAGGACAACTGCTGCGGCCTATTCGGCCTCTTGTAGTTGCTGGTGAAGTTGCTGATGAAGGCTTCCGAGAAGTCCAACCAGCAGTTGATATTGTCCTTGGGCAGGTTGTTGAGCCAAGTCCAAGCTGGACCCTCTAGCATGTGCGGAACATACCGCACAGCCCATCACTGGTTGCCGCCTGCGATGTGCACGGCTGTGACATAGTCACTCAACCAATCTTCTGGCTTGGTGCTGCCATTGTAGCACTTGGTCCCCCTAGCCAACTGAAAATGGTTCACGGAGGGCTCCTCCATGATGCGGCGACCAAAACAATCTAGGCCAGGCGCCCCCCTGCTCTCAAATTGCGCAGACCGATTGATCCGGTCCAGCTTGTACCTTGCATCACTGGGCTCCAACATGCGGTCACCCAGACGGTCAGTGACATCTCTTGGATCAGCATAGCCGGCTATCCCCATCGTCGAGTAGCCATTATCATATTTGTTCTCCTACACAACAGCGGGCTGCACCACTGGGTTGGCTGCTGGCGCAGCCGCACGCGGCTGTGCTGCAGCTGGCTGCTGCGTCCTCTGCCGAGTAGGCTGAGCGGCAGGACGCCGAGAAGGTCCCTCGTTGCCTCCATCTTGCCTCTTGCTGTGAGCTTTATGGGCTTGATAGCCCGCTCCTGCAGAGTTGTGTTTCTGACCGGGCTGCCGCGGCACAGCGTGCTGTTTCGCGGCGACAGCAGGGTCATACACCTGCACCTGTTTGCTTTTGCCAGAGTTCACACTCTGGCCTCTGTCCCCATCGGGAAGCGGCGATGACGCCTGGTCATGAGATCTCACTGCACGCGAGTGCACAATCTGAGAAGCACCAGCACCCGGATTGGCTTTCCGGAACTCCTCATTCTGCCTAGCAGCCTATAGCACTAGCTCGTTGAGCCTCTCCTGCTGCCTAGCGCGCGCGTCGCCGGCGAGATTCGGTAACTCAGCAGCTACAACCTCTGCAGCTCTAAGTGTTTTGGCGGGGGTACTATACTTGGGCCTCGTAGCGGTGTTTAAACTGGCAGACTGGCTAGGAGCCTCACCAACTACTGCCATCTCGGCGTTTAAGTTGCGACGAGTAGCGCCTAGCTTGCTAGGCTTCCTAACAACAGGAGTAAAGCCGTCGGCTCTGTTGTACTCATTTTGGTCTAGGTTAAGCTCAACCCTAACCCTATCCAGCTCTAGGTACTCAGCGAGTAGCGCTTGACGTTGCTGGTCGAGCTGCGCCCTCATGGTCATGAGCTCAAGCTCGGTGGGACGCGGCATGCCCATCCGCACGGCGGATGCCGGTATCGTCGACGTCGTGGAAGGAGGAATGTAACCCGGGATGTTGTGGGGCGCCCCGTAGGGCTTGTGAACCTTCTAGGCAGCACTTGGGCCAGCAGGCTCCTCGATGACCCCCGCGGTAGCGGCCGCGCCCTTCCCGGCATCGGTAGCCGGGCCAGTCATCATCACCTCCACGCTGTCCGCAGAGCAGCCAGTTGGCTTTCCGCGGGCAGCGAGCACAGCAGGAGGATCTTCCGCGACGAGCACCTCCTCTGGGAACTCGCGGATGACGGTGGTGGCGACGTAGACCAGGTGCGAGCCGAAGGAGAGCACCGAGCCGCCTGCCGGCATGGGTCTACCGCCGAAATCTCCAGCGTTGTCGATGACGAAGTCGAAGGTGCCGAATCTGTGGACAAGGCCACAGACCATGCGCTCCCTAGTAGCAGAAATGAGTCCCGTTCGAACATGGACTCCAGCCAGCGCCGCTGGTAGCCCCACGGTGGGCGCCAACTGTCGTGGTGGTATCACGGCAGATGCCATGGGATGGCTAAAGTGTTGGGGCCGATGGACGCTGGAGGTGATCGGGGAGGGATCACACGGCGAGTAGCCGCGTGTAGGATGTCTCAAGCACTGCAAACAACACGATCTTACCCAGGTTCAGGGCCCTCGTGTGGAGGTAACACCCCTACTCCTGCCTTTCTCTCTATATGTGTGTTTACCGAGTAGCCACAGTACAAATCAGTCCTTCAGCCGAGTAGCCACTCTCGCTCTCTCTACCACTAGCACTTGCTCGAGTAACAAATGATCTCTCGTGTAACGTCCCTCGCGCAGGAAGGGGCAGGGCACCTTATATACTGATGCCCAGCCGACTAGAATAAGACTATAAGGTACGACTGATGGGACAGGCGCACTGCAGAACCGAGCACGCCTCCGGCTTCTCGGTGACGCGGGTGCCGTAAGTCGTCGCGCCGTCCGGAGATGGGACCTGTCCACCTTGTCAGTGAGATAGGGTAGGCCCCTAGCCCTGTCATGTCCCCTCTGTCGGTGACGGACTTGACAGGCGCCTACTGCACTGTAGCCACGCTGTAGCACGGATAATCACGCGCTCCGTAAGTTGAACCGCACGCCTGTACGGACGCAGTATACGCGGGATCCCTTGTCAGAACGGCTCCATTGACTTCTGGCCCGAGTAGGAAAGCACTCCCTCTACTCGGACCAACTCCTCTACTCAGACGAACATAACTTGCTTGATTTCTCCTCTTGGCCATTGGTTGGTACGGCCGGATAAAAACCTACCGGGTAGCAAGTACCGGGTAGCCATCTACCCGGTCAAACAGCACCTTTGACCTTGCCTTACCCCTACTCGGGGGTAACCCCCCGACAGCTACCCTACAGAACACCCCCGCCTGGAGCCCGGCCTGGAGCCTGGCCTGGGCCAGCTAGGCAGCGCCCGTCCTACGCAGGGAAGAGCCCGACACGGGCTGGCCACCAGGCCGGCTACCTAAAAGAGCCCCCCCGGCCTGAGCCCCGGCCAGGCCGGCCAGACATTTTCTTCTTTCCTTCAATTTCTTCTTCCTCCTTCTTGTTTCTTTGACCATTTTCTCAACAAACAAGTGTTTTGACTTGTTTTTCTTTCTCCATTTTTGTGCACTCATAGCTTTGTATATTTGTCATTTGTTCCCTAGAACACATAAGCACAATGGTCAAATACTTCCAAGAGTTGTAATCAATCATCAAAAACTAGGATTAGGAAACATGTCCTTTCAGCCATACAGCCGTTAACAGCGTTGCTAGTGGCCGAGTCAAAGGTAACAATCTTCCTCTCTACCGCATTGGCTGGCTCACTCTCTCGCTCCTTTTTCTCTCTCGTGTCCCGCCACCTTGCCGCTTGGTTGCGCTGTCGGTGCCATCACTTTTGCAATGCCTTCGTGGAATGACTCATAGATCAAGAGCGGCAGTTGCATCTGTAAACCTATCATGAATTTCCCTTTGTCTGCTAGAACTAGGGTTAGAGTTCCTCGGTTTAAGGAAACTTTTATTTGAGCTCTTGTTTCTCGATTAAGGATTGATTTGGATCATTTATTTTCTTGTGGTGATGTTTTAGATTCCCTACACTACCTACGACCCATTGTGGCATATAGAGGCGCATGTTTGATCACTTACGAAAACTTCATAAATATGTTGCCTTTGAAGGCACTAACATTAGGAAGAAGTTCCTAAGATGTGCAAATCATGTGAGCATTTAGTTTGGCTAGCAGTTTGTATTATAACTATCTGGATATGCTTATTTTTCTTATATGGTTGATATGCTATGCGATAAATAACTATAATGTGTGACATAGTGTGAACTATTTGCTCATGAAACATATGTTAGCTATTTTTTATTTTTTATGTGTGACAGTATAGCTCTCTTTTACATGTGATTGTTATAGTGCCATCACAAATACATAAGAGAACTTGTTGTTATTTCTTTTTATCTAAAAAAATGTTGCACCATTTCAGGAAGGTGGGATAGGTGGAACAGTGGAGTGGCCTAAATCGATATCCCAAATCGACTTAAGTTGGTAATGCGGAGGTATTGAGGCATGAGACACAAGACTTATTCAACGCCAGCGAGAGAGAGGAAGTCCATTGATGGCTCTCTATTAGTGTCGGTTTTCCCGCCGCCAAGAACAACGAATGGTTCATGGTGTGCGGGTTGGAGTTGCCACAGTAGTTTTCAACCAACTCCCTCGGGACACCCGACAAATCCTCATTGGACCAGGCAAAGACGTCCCGATTCTCACGGAGGAAGTGGATGAGCTCGCTTTCCTATTTCTCTCCCAACCCGGCGCCAATGATGGCAACACGGTCTGGGAACTCAGGGTCAACCTGGACCTTCTTCGTCTCCTGGGACGCCTGGAACGCAGTCCCGTACTGGGAACTCGGTATACCAGGCGCACCACCTTGCGCTGCTTGCGCCATCGCCACCACCTCATGCATCTTCTTCTTCTCGGCATCAATGACCATGGATTCCGCCAGCTGAGAACCAGCAGAGGCACACTCCAAAGACCTCTTGTAATCACCCGAGATGGTGATGACTCCATTTGGACCAGGGATCTTCATCTTCAGGTATGCAGCATGGGTAGAAGCCATGAACTTGCTGAGAGCAGGCCTACCGAGTAGGGCATCGTAGGGGCTCTGATGATCAACTACCTCGAACGACAGGCTCTCGGTGCGGCAGTTCTCCCTGGTACCGAATAGGACGTCTATCCAGACGCGGCCGATCGGAGAGCAAGATACTCCCGGCACAATGCCATGGAATGTGGTCCTGCTGGGTAGCAACATGTTCTCGGCCATTCCGAGCTTCTCTAGTGTGTCTCGGTACACAATGTTGATGCTGCTGCCGTTGTCGATCAGGACCTTGCTGAACCTGACATTCTTCTGAGTACCCAAGAAGGTGGGATCCACCACCAAAGCATAGCTACCCGGGTTGGGCATCACCCTAGGATGATCAGCTCTGGACCATGTAATCTCTTGGTTGCACCAGTGCAGGTAATGAGGCACAGCAAGGATCACAGCATTGACCTCCATTGCACGCCTGTGCAGCGACTGCTTGTCGGCGGGCTCGGAGGTGAATATCATGTAGCTCTCATGGTGTTCCTGGTACTGGTTGCGGTCTCCACCACCATTGTTGACGTTGTTGTTGTTGCCTTGGTTGTTGTTGTTGTTGTTGTTGCCTCTGTTGTTGTTGCGGGTGTAGAAGTTGCGGTTGCGGTTGTTGTTGTTGTAGTTGTAGTTGCGGTTGGCTACTAAAGCCACCTGGTGCACATTATCTCTTCTCGGGAACACTGCAGGCCTGGGAGCAGCTGCCCGAATAGGCTGCACATTGGCATTCGCAGCTGGCAGAGGAGGAGGAGGAGAAGGCAGGTCCTCGTTCTTGATACGGTCCCACCAGCTGCACTGCCGGGTAGTGTGGTTGGCTGGCCTACTCGGATGCCGAGTATGGAAGCTGCATGGCCCATCCTTCATGTTCCCAAAGACGAAGTTCGGAGCAGGATCCGGGTTGCCGCTACCCTGCTGGGGAGCACTGTATGGCTTCTTGATGCCTTGTCCCTGATTCTGGTTTTGCCCATACTGGGCTCCAGCAGTTTTTTGCCTTTGGTTACTCCCAGCAGCCGTGGTCACAGCATTCACTTCCTCTGGATCATACCGAGTATCAATCCGGTCACCTCTGCGCTTGTTGCGGAAATCATTGCGCTTGTTGCTGTTGTAGTTCCTTCTCGGCTCAGGAGAATCCATCAGAGGCTGAGTAGGATCACCGAGTGCATACATATCTGCAATCTTGATTGTCTCAGCAAGAGTACTCGGCATCTCTCGCTGCAGCTTCTGCCACAACATGCTGCCATGCCTGCAGCCTTGAGCAAACCAAGTAATGGCATGGGCCTCATTCACACCTTCACAGGTGTTCCTCAAGGTACTCCACCGAGTAAGATACTCGCGGTCGGTCTCCTCTTCCCGTTGCTTGCAAGCGGACAACTGATGCGGCCTATTCGGCCTCTTGTAGGTGCTGGTGAAGTTGCTGATGAAGGCTTCCGAGAAGTCCAGCCAGAAGTTGATACTGTCCTTGGGCAGGTTGTTGAGCCAAGTCCGAGCTTGACCCTCTAGCATTTGCGGAACATACCGCACAACCCATCTCTGGTTGCCGCCTGCGATGTGCACGGCTATGACATAGTCACTCAACCAATCTTCTGGCTTGGTGCTGCTATTGTAGCACTTGGTCCCCCTAGCCAACTGAAAATGGTTCACGGAGGGCTCCTCCATGATGCGGCGACCAAAACAATCTGGGCCAGACGGCCCCCTACTCTCGAGTTGCGCAAACCGATTGATCCGGTCCAGCTTGTACCTTGCATCACTGGGCTCCAACATGTGGTCACCCAGACGGTCAGTGACATCTCTTGGATCAGCATAGCCGGCTAGCCCCATCACCGAGTAGCCATCATCATATCTATTCTCCTGCACAACAGCGGGCTGCACCACTGGGTTGGCTGCTGGCGCAGCTGGCTGCTGCGTCCTCTTCCAAGTAGGCTGAGCGGCAGGACGCCGAGAAGGTCCCTCGTTGCCTCCATCTTGCCTCTTGCTGTGAGCTTTATGGGCTTGATAGCCCGCTCCTGCAGAGTTGTATTTCTGACCGGGCTGCCGCGGCACAGCGTGCTGTTTCGCGGCGACAACGGGGTCGTACACCTGCATCTGTTTGCTTTTGCCAGAGTTCACACTCTGGCCTCTGTCCCCATCGGGAAGCGGCGATTACGCCTGGTCATGAGATCTCACTGCACGCGAGTGCACAATCTGAGAAGCACCAGCACCCGGATTGGCTTTCCGGAACTCCTCATTCTGCCTAGCAGCCTCTAGCACTAGCTCATTGAGCCTTTCCTGCTGCCTAGCGCGCGCGTCGCCGGCGAGATTCGGCAACTCAGCAGCTACAGCCTCTGCAGCTCTAAGTGTTTTGGCGGGGGTACTATACTTGGGCCTCGTAGCGGTGTTTAAACTGGCAGACTGGCTAGGAGCCTCACCAACTATTGCCATCTCGGCTCCTAAGTTGCGACGAGTAGCGCCTAGCTTGCTAGGCTTCCTAACAACAGGAGTAAAGCCGTGGGCTCTGTTGTACTCATTTTGGTCTAGGTTAAGCTCAAGTCTAACCCTATCCAGCTCTAGGTGCTCAGCGAGTAGCGCTTGACGCTGCTGGTCGAGCTGCGCCCTCATGGTCATGAGCTCAAGCTCGGTGGGAGGCGGCATGCCCATCCGCACGGCGGATGCCGGTATCGTCGACGTCGTGGAAGGAGGAATGTAACCCGGGATGTTGTGGGGCGCCTCGTAGGGCTTGTGAACCTTCTGGGCAGCACTTGGGCCAGCAGGCTCCTCGATGACCCCCGCGGTAGCGGCCGCGCCCTTCCCGGCATCGGTAGCCGGGCCGGTCATCATCACCTCCACGCTGTCCGCAGAGCAGCCAGTTGGCTTTCCGCGGGCAGCGAGCACAGCAGGAGGATCTTCTGCGACGAGCACCTCCTCTGGGAACTCGCGGATGACGGTGGTGGCGACGTAGACCAGGTGCGAGCCGAAGGAGAGCACTGAGCCGCCTGCCGGCATGGTTCTACCGCCGAAATCTCCGGCGTTGTCGGTGACGAAGTCGAAGGAGCCGAATCTGTGGACAAGGCCACAGACCACGCGCTCCCCAGTAGCAGAAATGAGTCCCGTCCGAACATGGACTCCAGCCAGCGCCGCTGGTAGCCCCACGGTGGGCGCCAACTGTCGTGGTGGTATCACGGCAGATGCCATGGGATGGCTAAAGTGTTGGGGCCGATGGACGCTGGAGGTGATCGGGGAGGGATCACACGGTGAGTAGCTGCGTGTAGGATGTCTTAAGCACTGCAAACAACACGATCTTACCCAGGTTCAGGGCCCTCGTGTGGAGGTAACACCCCTACTCCTGCCTTTCTCTCTATATGTGTGTTTACCGAGTAGCCATAGTACAAATCAGTCCTTCAGCCGAGTAGCCACTCTCGCTCTCTCTACCACTAGCACTTGCTCGAGTAACAAATGATCTCTCGCGTAACGTCCCTCGCGCAGGAAGGGGCAGGGCACCTTATATACTGGTGCCCAGCCGAATAAAATAAGACTATAAGGTACGACTGATGGGACAGGCGCACTGCAGAACAGAGCACGCCTCCAGCTTCTCGCTGACGCGGGTGTCGTAAGTCGTCGCGCCGTCCGGAGATGGGACCTGTCCACCTTGTCAGTGAGATAGGGTAGGCCCCTAGCCCTGTCCTGTCTCCTCTGTCGGTGACAGGACTTGACAGGCGCCTACTGCACTGTAGCCACGCCGTAGCGCGGATAATCACGCGCTCCGTAAGTTGAACCGCACGCCTGTACGGACGCAGGATACGCGGGATCCCTTGTCAGAACGGCTCCATTGACTTCTGGCCCGAGTAGGAAAGCACTCCCTCTGCTCGGACCAACTCCTCTACTCGGACGAACATAACTTGCTTGATTTCTCCTCTTGGCCATTGGTTGGTACGGCCGGATAGAAACCTACCGGGTAGCAAGTACCGGGTAGCCATCTACCCGGTCAAACAACACATTTGACCTTTGCTTTAGCACTTGCCTTACCCCTACTCAGGGTAACCCCCGACAGCTACCCTACAGAACACCCCCGCCTGGAGCCCGGCCTGGAGCCTGGCCTGGGCCAGCTAGGCAGCGCCCGGCCTGCGCAGGGAAGAGCCCGACACGGGCTGGCCACCAGGACGGCTACCTAACAGAGCCCCCCGGCCTGAGCCCCGGCCAGGCCGGCTAGACATTTTCTTGTTTCCTTCAATTTCTTCTTCCTCCTTCTTGTTTCTTTGACCATTTTCTCAACAAACAAGTGTTTTGACTTGTTTTTCTTTCTCCATTTTTGTGCACTCATAGCTTTGTATATTTGTCATTTGTTCCCTAGAACACTTAAGCACAATGGTCAAATATTTCCAAGTGTTGTAATCAATCATCAAAAATTAGGATTAGGAAACATGTCCTTTCAGCCATACAGCCGTTAACAGCGTTGCTGGTGGCCGAGTCAAAGGTAACAATCTTCCTCTCTACCGCATTGGCTGGCTCACTCTCTCGCTCCTTTTTCTCTCTCGTGTCCAGCCACCTCGCCGCTTGGTCGCGCTGTTGGTGCCATCACTTTTGCAATGCCTTCGTGGAACGACTCATAGATCAAGAGCGGCAGTTGCATCTGTAAACCTATCATGAATTTCCCTTTGTCTGCTAGAACTAGGGTTAGAGTTCCTCGGTTTAAGGAAACTTTTATTTGAGCTCTTGTTTCTCGATTAAGGATTGATTTGGATCATTTATTTTCTTGTGGTGATGTTTTAGATTCCCTACACTACCTACGACCCATTGTGGCATATAGAGGCGCATGTTTGATCATTTACGAAAACTTCATAAATATGTTGCCTTTGAAGGCACTAACATTAGGAAGAAGTTCCTAAGATGTGCAAATCATGTGAGCATTTAGTTTGGCTAGCAGTTTGTATTATAACTATCTGGATATGCTTATTTTTCTTATATGGTTGATATGCTATGCGATAAATAACTATAATGTGTGACATAGTGTGAACTATTTGCTCATGAAACATATGTTAGCTATTTTTTATTTGTTATGTGTGACAGTATAGCTCTCTTTTACATGTGATTGTTATAGTGCCATCACAAATACATAAGAGAACTTGTTGTTATGTCTTTTTATATAAAAAAATGTTGCACCATTTCAGGAAGGTGGGATAGGTGGAACAGTGGAGTGGCCTAAATCGATATCCCAAATCGACTTAAGTTGGTAATGCGGAGGTATTGAGGCATGGGACACAAGACTTATTCAACGCCAGCGAGAGAGAGGAAGTCCATTGATGGCTCTCTATTAGTGTCGGTTTTCCCGCCGCCAAGAACAACGAATGGTTCATGGTGTGCGGGTTGGAGTTGCCACAGTAGTTGTCATCCTCGAAGAAGAAGGCCAAGACCCCCTTGCCACCGACTCTGGCGCCGCTTATAGAACCACCACATCACCAGAGAGAGAGAGGGAGGGAGGGAGGGAGGGAGGGAGAGAGAGAGAGAGAGAGGACCCGTCGATGCCGAGTAGTTGTAGGAGATTAGACTGTTAGCGAGAACGGACCCCGCGTCCCCGACACCCCACGGCCTAGGGTTCCGCCGGGCCGCCGCCGCTCCCGCCGGCTTCCCGCCGCGCCGCCGCTCCGGCCGGCTTCTCCCCCGCCTCCTCCTCCAGTCCCGCGCCCCCACACCCTCCCAGATCTCGTCCCCGTCGCCCCCCCCCCCCCCTGGGCGGCCGGGGCGCTCCCGTCTCCGGCGGCCGGGGACCCGGTCCTCCAGCTCCGTTCCTCGCCGTCGCCGGCTGGGGCCACCGGGCTTGTCCCGCGCGGGGCTGGCGGCGGTGGGACCTTCCTCTCCCCGCTCTCCTTGAGGGCCCGACGGGGCTGGCCCTCATGGCGGCGGTGCTCCTCGAGGTGACGGCGGCCTAGCTCCGGCTAGGAGGTGGCGTGACGGAGGCGGTGTTCGTGGACCGGCGAGGCGACGCAGGTTCCGGCGCCGGCACGCAGCGACGGTGGCTGGTCCAGGCGGCCAAGATCTGGGCCCGCGGGTCCATCTGGGTCGGGCCGGGCCGGTATGTCGTTCGTGTGCTTTGCAGGTGGAGGCGAGGATGAGGATGCCGGGGGAGGTAATGTCGGCGGCCTGCCTGTTGCAGCGCGGCTGCGGGCTTTACGGGTCCAGATCGGACCCGGCTGGACCCCGTTTAGGACTGGTGTGTCCCTCTGGGGGCTTTACAGGCCCGATGGGCCTGGCCGGACCTGACGGGGACCGGTGTGCCTTGCGGCCACGTCCGGCCGACTACCGTCTCCGACGGTGGAGGAAGTTCCCTCCCGCATGGCCTTGATACTGCTTTCCCCGGTGGCCTCTCCTTGTTTCCGTCATGCAGACTTCGTAACGTCTACCTCGGAGAGACAACGATGATGGCTTCGTAACCGCGGTGGCGCATGTTGGTGGACGGTTGGTTTGGTGGTTGTGAGGCTCGCCCTTGTGGGGCTCCTAGGCGACGGATTGTCAGGGATGGTGGTGAGGGTGTTCGGGAGAAATCCTTGTCGGAGTGTCGACACCGGCGCGGTGCCGCCTTCGGGTGGCATCCTCCCTTCCTGAAGGGCGTCGTGGCTACCCTTCATCCGCCACCTCGATGTGCCGGGGGAAACCCTAGGACCAGTGTGCTGGTTCGGGCAGCAGCGCGGCTCTCCTTCCTGAAGGTGCTGCTTGGTACTTGACGTCCCGATGCTAGGAGCGTGGTGGTAGTTTGTAGGTGGGCGCACCGGTTGCGGGTTCTTGTCGTTTCGTTGATCCGCTTATGTCTCATTTTCTTTTCTTCTTTTCTTCTTTGGTGTGTGTGTGGGCTGTCGCTTCAGCCAGTGTTGTATCAAAACTGTTGTATCGGGTGGTTGCTATATTAATATAGCGGGGCTTCGGCCTATTTCGTCAGAGAGAGAGAGAGAGACAGCATACTGGTCCGAACGGGTTAGGTTAGAACAACCACAACGTCGTCAACTAATGTCTACTCCAATAGTTACCTCCATTTTAAACTCTTTTTTTTTGTACCTGGCGGTTTTTTGGTCTTACGTATAAATTGTGCTGGTTTTGCGCAATTTTCTTCGCTGATGAAGCTATTTCTTATGTTTATTTAATTGTCATGTTATGTGCACGAAGGCCAGACAGAGCAGCAGAAGGCGATGCAACAGCCAACAGATACTATGTGTTCCAAGAAATAACAAACATGAGGAGGCATGGCTGTTTTTGACACAAGCTAATGGACAGCAGCTACACGCCATGGACCTTTCTAGTACTTACGAAGTTTTGAGTTGGTGTTAAGTTCACTTCTCTTCTACACCCTTGCCCACATTCGGAACCAACAACCTTGTAAAATTCGCAAACAGATGCACTTATACTTACATGTGCGACTAGCAACATTGCAAAACTTGTAAATAAAAAATGCAGTCTTACCCATATATGTGATCAACACGTGTAAAATGATACTCCCTCCGTCTCATATCAAGTATCGTAAGAGTGGATAAAAATTGATGTATTTAGACATGTTTTAGTCTAGATACATCCATTTTTGTCCAATTTTGTGACACTTAATATGAGACGGAGGGAGTACAAATAGACAAGTGTATCTTTACTTTTATATGGACCGGCACTCTTGTAAAGTATTCCAACAATCAAAAGCAGGAATGATACTCCAACTCAAAACAATGCTCTGGTTTTGAGCTTCCTTTCTCCAACCATAGCGGAGTGGACAATACTGCTAATTCTAATGTGACGATAGAACTCGTCCTCCTACTTGATCGCCGCCCTTGTGCTTGTTTCTTCCCAGAGACCTATCTTTCCGAGTTACGAAATTCAAAACGTTGTCTCGCTTTAAACCTTACAACGACCCTTCCATGGTCGCTTATAATGTTCTAATGCCTACCTCCTTGTTTTTTTGGCTCCCCTTTTATCTCAAAGAAACATGCAAGAGTCCGAATGGCACCATTGTGAATGGACGAAATTCCACGGTGCTGGCCTAACTCCTTGGTTTTCTTATTTCTTTGTGGCGACGCATGTGCATTGTGCTAGTGCAACCAGAATATTCATGTCTCTGCAGCCTAGGATATAATAGTACATGCAGTTGACATCAACATGAACTCTAGAGGCTATTCTGTACAACAATGCAAAATTAAAAACTGATAGTGACAGGATATTTCTTCAGTTCAGTAGACAACACCATTGACAGTGAACAATCAGTCACACACCTGAAATTAAAAGCAAACAGTAATAGAAAGAACACTCGCATAAAATGACTCAATAGGCAGGCACATATATATCGATGAGCTTGATCTCCACACGAGATAAATCAGTTTGCGTGCAACCAGCCTGACGGGCAAACCTACATATCATTAAGTACAACATCAGGGAGTTCAAGAGGGGCAGTGGCAGGAGAGTGCTATGAACAATGGCCACTCCAGAAACCTAGAAGAACTTGTTGAACTGGCCACTCAAGGAACCCTTCACGTTCGAGTATAGCCCATAGAGCGAGTACTGCTGCAGGTTTGACACCTCGTACCACGAGTTGAGGACAGACTCATGCTTGTCCGTGCCTGAGAAGGCCAGCTGGATGCCGACACTGCAGTCCATAGAGCCCTGGTTATTGCTCTTGCACATATTTGATCTAATGGCGCAAGTTTGCTTGGCAAGGCAAATGAAGTTTGGCTTCCCTGAGCAAGCACCACACCCGTCCTTCTTCCAGTGCAAGTTCTGAAGCCTGCCCTTGTTGAATTCAAGGACCTATAAATACATCAACACAAAGCAGTAACATTCAGAATTTGCTTGCTTAAAAGTTTATAGATGATGGTAACAATAGTAACTCTGTGGTCCCATACCAGGGTGAAGCTGGACACTGTAACTGAGCTATTGGAGACAAAGACTGGCAGAGATCTGGCTGCATACTTCCTACCAGCAAATGCTACCATGTACCCACCAGCTGAGGCCTACAAAATGCAATGAACTTTAGTCATATTACTCATATAAGACGTATACACACACCAGACACTATCCAGAGACGACTAGTCAACCATGATACAATATAAATCAGGTTATATCAGTATTCCTCGGTTACACTGTCTTACTGTAAGTTGGGACAAATTATGCTTCTTTTTTCAGTTGCACCAGGAGCTGATTGAGTTTCAACGATATGAACTACCCCTGAGTTTCTGAATTGGGGGAAAGAGCATGGTTGAGGGTGAAAACGAAACAACGACTCTGCTAATCCTGGAAGCTCAAAATCCCCAGAGGGTGAAACAGTCATGAAGAGAATACTCTGATTTGGGAGGATAATGGACTACCGAATCCCATAGCCGCTAAAGGGGCGGTTGATGGAGCGTGATGCTTTTAAGGACAGAGAACTGAAAAATGCTACTACAGATTCCACCATGTTTACCGAACCTCCGCAAGTCACATTGGACCCACTTTTAATGGAGATGGGTTAAGGCAGAAAGATCGCCTGTCCAATTTCTTGCTACTAAAACAGACAGACAGAAATCCCAAATAAGACACAGTAAACTGGCCAAATTGGATCCTGCAGAAACTTTGACCATTTACCCAACAATTGCACCAAAACACGAAGACTTCCCTAGTCTGAGTTTCTCATTGATTGAAGCGAGCAAGATAACATGACTAGGCACCTCTAAGGTCTGCTATCGTACCAATAATATAGCAGCAACAATATTGGCCACATAGCAACATTTAAACTAAGCCAGGATGCCCCTTTTTCTTATATACACCTAGTTATCTGTCAGCATAACTTGCACAGCAACATTTTCTGTTAGCTTTGTTTGATTTCAGGAGGCGGGAAATTACGGGGATTTTTAACAAGATAAAAATGAGGGTTTGCTTTCTAGGTGGATGGTTCAACAATGAATCACAGAATAGTCCTTCCGTAACACCCATAATGATGTACCCTTCAGGCAAAATAACCATATTGTCTCTCAATTCTAAATGCGGTTAGGAATCAAAAGAGAATTCATCAGCTAAGTCCTAAGTGTGGTGTCATCAAAGTCCACGACAATGAGTTTCAGGTTTCATATCACAGATGCACATCTACATGTATGCATATATGGTATCAATTACCATGGCAATGTATATAGTGAAAATTGAATTGTTTCTTTGTCTTTTCAAGCACATATTTTCAACATGAACCCATTTGTTTCATCAAAACTGTTCAGAGTTTCAACTTCAAATTCAGGTTGTGTTCAGAGAAACGACAAGAGAAATTAGCTGTGAAAGTGTCTTCATCCATTTATTTATATTATTTTTCATTTTAGAACTTGAAATCACAGAGATTTCCTGTTTCGTTTCTTCCAACAAAATTGGTTTTGAGCTTGAAATTTAGAGATGTTTGGTGAAACAAGAATTACCTCCTAAATTTTTGAAATATTTCGTGTTCGCTTGGTGCTTGAACTAACATTATTTACCTTCACCAAGACTGAGCTTTCACCAAGGCTATATAACCATACTATAACCGCAGATAAATAAGAACACGTGCAATGCTAATCCGACCATTCTTCACAGAGGGAAATGCGAGATTATGTCAACTCCCTTCGCATTACAACTAGTTCCCAATCCCCATCATGCTGATATTGCGAAGGCGTTGATCCATGCTATTTCTTATCATAATATACAGTTAACTCGAGGAAGAAGATCTTGCGTGCATGCAAGCAGCAACGTTACCCTTTTCTCTCTCTCGCTCGCTCCAGCTAGATCAAGAAATTCTACAGAAGTCACACGGATCATACCAACCAACGTGGACTCCAGCACATGCCAAAACAGAAGATGCTAGCACACCACAGGTCAGCTGCAACAACCCAACCGACCTCCACCTACTCCCACATTTCCACAAGCACTTGCAGCGCAGGATCTACGAATCCAACTTATGCCGAACAAATGGAGAGGAGCAAATCGACCAAGAAGGGCAGGGAAGGAAGTACGGATGGAAGGAGCGAGGGAGATCGCTTACGGGGCTAAAGCCTGTGGTGGTGTTGACGGTAAGGAGGGAGATCTCGTCGACCTTGGGGCGGAAGACGGCGAGCTGGGAGGGAGAGGCGAGGTTGAGGCGGCGGTCGCAGGGGGAGAACTGAGTGGACCCGGAGAAGAAGGCGCCGCTGCCGGCGAAGGCGAGCCCGAAGGTGAAGCCGTCCCCGCGCTGGATCCGCGTGTCGGTGCACGGATCGTGCACCCCGTTGGTGTCCCCGGAGGCCAGCGACGCGAGGGCGGCGAGCGCCAGGGCGAGCAGCAGCGGCGCGGAGGCGGCGACCATGGCGGCGGCGGGATTTGCGGGGGCAGGAGCGGCACTAAGCTGCCAACTTAAACTTGGAGTAAAATTTGGAAGAGCTGGCGAGAGACAGAGAGGGGAGTTGAGGAAAAGCTCGTGGGTGACAGCGATGTTAGTGGGTGCGGGGTATCGTTTTGGTGGGGATGATGGGCCTGCAATTGCGTGGGCTTTTAAAACTTGTTTCTTTTAAAACTTCTGGCATCCAGTATTTGGCCTCAAACTCTGAGAATGATGTACTTAGGGCTGGAATTAAAACTTGAAACTCACGAGTTAAACGAGTAGCACGCAACTCCACTCGGCTCGGCTCGAACTCGTTGTCCAACGAGCCGAGTCGAGTTTTCGTTTTCGACAGTAAACGAGTTCAATCTAAACGAGCCGAGTTTACAAGTACTCGTTTAGCCCGTTTAACTCGGTAAAAAGAGTTTCTAATGACTATTATCTATGTGAACATTTTTTACTGATTATTGTAGTTTCTTTACTACAAATTATTTGATGGTGACATATTTTCATCAATTATCGTGATGATTTTATTATACATGCCCCAAATAATGAAAAATAATTATATCCAATATATAATATTGACTTTTTATAGTTTTGTAAAATTTAAAAAAGTTAAACGAAAAAAAAAAAGTTAAACGAGTTGCTCGCGAGCTACTCGCGAGTTCACCGAGCCAAGCCGGGTTTTGATTTTGGACTCGTTTGTTGAACGAGTCGAGCCGAGCTCGACTCGTCAGCTGACCGAGCTTGAGCGAGCCGAGCCGAGCTGACTCGGCTCGGCTCGAATTCCAGCCCTAGATGTACTCAGCCTTACACAACCAATGAAATGCCACCATCCCACCACAAGAGTGCTTAGACACGACCTAGGGTTTCGGGGCGATCTCACGCCGACGAGGTTTTCCGGTACCGTTCCTCCGCTCGAACGCCTCCCACCCCCTCCCCGGCTCGGGCTGACCAAGGGGTTGCCTGATGCTGGCAATGGGTGCAGAAATTCCTGTGCGTTGGGAACCCCAAGAGGAGGGTGTGATAAGTGCAGTGGTAAGAATTTCCCTCAGTTAAGAACCAAGGTTATCAATCCAGTAGGAGAAAGAAGATCTTCGGAAGGTTGATGCCACTAACGGTGGTGATGGCTTACCGGTGTCAGCAACAACGCGGAACCTGCACACAACACAACCAAAATATTTTGTCCCAACGGTACAGTGAGGTTGTCAATCTCACCGGTCTTGCTGAAAACAAAGATTAGACGTATAGTGTGAAAAATGGACCGGGGTTCATAGGTTCACTATTGGTCATAAAAGATAACATGTTGCGTGAACAAATTACAGCTGGGCAATTGACAAATACAGGTTGCACCGTAGTGCACAATATGACATGAAGATTACTATGATATTTAGTGCGGGCATTACAACAAGTGTCGGATATATACTGAATAGGGGTATAGAAGATGGTAGACAAAGAGCCGGACTACCAGGGTGGCCTACGTGGTAATGGGCTTAGGTCCATTGGGCGGCCCAGTAGTCCGACGCGTAGAAGCCGGATTCTAGAAGAACCCGGATCACGGCCCGTGTGATCTGGCTTGGAGGAGAAGACGGATTCCTTACTTTCCAAGTTACAAGTTAAACGTAGTCTTCTAGGTTTCCTGTTCTGTAAGCCCTAATCCGGCTATTATATAAAGCCGGACGGGAGATAGATTAAATAAGCACAAGTTAGACACAAGTTCAAGCTCTACGCAACTCGCCGAGAAGTTCATCCTCGTCGAGAAGCTAGATCTATTCCCTCACACTGTAACCCTGTTATACGGGCTTTAGTCCCAATTAGTGAGAAGTGCAGGAGTAGGTACGCCGTACTGTCGCGACGTACCGAACCTGGGTAAAAATCCCGTGTTCTGTGTTAGCTACGCTATCCCGTTACCCCACGTCTCTACCGTAGTCTCATGGCACCCCCGTCTATGAAAACTACTACGATGTCTCGACAGTTGGCGCCCACCGTGGGGCAAACGACGTCAGGCGTAAAATTCCGATCTGGGATACTCGGCGGAATCGGAAGATCGATCACTGTCGGAAGCTTGGAATTCGACGACGACGTCGGGCGCTTCCTCGACAACGGATCCTACATACCGGCGCAAAACCACCTGGTAAGTGCCTGCGTGTTACCGATTGGATCTGCTAACATCTTCATCGGACTAACTGCAGAAGCAATGGGGTTTTGCGGTGGAAGTAAATTTATCCCACCCGCCCTATACCCAGTCGAAGACGACTATGATCTCGGATTCTGCTCAGATCGCCGACAAAACAGTGATACACACTTTATCGGCATGGTGCAATCCGAAATCGCTGAAAGCACGGATGACGGAAATCCCGTGCAAGAGGCAGACAACAACCTACCCGTCGTAGAGACGGAAGAACAAATACCCGTCACAGAGACGGAAGATCCGACACCCGTCAACCAGACGATGAACTCGGAAGCAGAGTCCGTTCTTGCCGCCATTGAGGCGAGATTGGAGTCGGAAACCGGATCGGATAACTTCGACTCCGAAGACGAAGATGAGGATGCCTTCGTGAGAAAGGTTATGTCCTTTCAAGAGGGATTCCATGAAGTGCTAATGGCAAAACCAGCTGATACAACGGGAGCCGACAGCCAGGAAAGCCCTAAAACCCCTCCGCCAGTGGAAGAGAGAGAAGACGGAGAAACTTCTCCGATATTCCCCAATGTTAAGGAGATGACAGAAGATGAGCCTGTCAAAAAACCTCCTTCTTCCAAGAAAAAGCACCGTGCTTCTAAAAAACTCCAATACAAACTCCGGAAGAAAAAATCAGCCGATCTCGCTGATGAAAACCTGGAAGTTGGAGATATTAGCGGCACAAAGCCCGCGGAAAAGAAATATAAGGAAATCACTGCTCCGCCAATGACAGAACTGGAAGAGCAAGAGCTATTACAAACACCAGTGGGACCAGATGAACCCCCTGAGATGCTGGAAGCCAGGAGACAAGCTTTCCAACGGCAACAGCAACATCTGCTTAGATCTCGGCAACATCTCCAACAAACCCATAATGACATCAAAGTCATGAAGGAAGAAATAGAGGAGTACGAGAGAAAGCATAGATCTGCCTTGAAACCTACTAGGTTACCCGGAATCGCAAAACCGGAAGAACTGCCGCCAAAAGAAAGGTTTTATAACCCATCTTGGCAAAAGCAGTTAAACGGCAAAGATGCCAAGGGAGAACCAATATACAAAACCGCAGCGGAAAACGCGGAAGCAGCGTTCGCCATCCTAAACAACGATCTGTACTCCAACGGGGAAAAACTCCAAGGGGTGTATGCTTTCCTAGGAAAAGCATTACAGCAGCAGCAGCGAGGCCAAGAGCGATCAGGGAGGCTGCATGATAATTCCGCCCTCTGCAAAACAGTTACTTGCGCTGCTGGAGCACCTGGACCGGAAGAACCCGGAGATTCGGATAAAAAAGAGGATCCGAGAAAAGACAAGAAAAACCCCGACAACCGGGACGCAGCGTCTAGAACCGGACCTCATCGCCCGAAAGATGGATATAAACCACACGATCGGGAAGACAAACACCGGAATGACGGCAAAATAATGCCACCTCCGAGAAACCCAGCTGAAAAAGCTGGAAGATACGATATACCTCACAGACGTGAAAGATCTCGGACACCGCCTAAGGATAAGGAAAGGTACAGGAGCAGGACTCCACCTAATCCCAGGGGACGTGACAACGGAAGAGATAGAGATAACCTCGGAAAAGCGCGTCCGCGCAACAATGGAAAAGAAAGGAGCAGATCCCCTTCTGTCCATTCAGCCGGGAGATATTCTGCACATATTGATAGAGCAGAAAAGGATGATCTATACTTTGGTCCTAAGTGTTTTACTGACAGGATCCGAAGGATAGCCCTGCATTCTGGCTTCGCCAAAGTTGGTCCAACCTACCAAAAGTATACCGGCAGTACAAACCCGGATACCTGGCTCTCAGATTATTACACAGCCGTCCAAATCAACAATGGGACAGACCTGGAAGCTGTCAAGTTTCTTCCCCTAATGTTGCTAGACGGAGCCAGAGATTGGATTAATGGTTTACCATCAAGAACTGTCGACAGTTGGGATGATATGGCGAGAGTATTTACTCAGCATTTTCGGGGAACATACAAACGCCCAAATAGCATCAACCAGCTGAACCGTTGCACCCAATTTGAAGACGAACCATACGTGGATTTCATCTCCAGATGGACTGCAATGAAGAATAGTTTCTCTGGAGTAACTGACGTACAAGCAATGCATGCTTTCGTCAATGGCCTAAAACCCGGACTTGTACCGTTCATGGTTGGTTCTAAAAAGCACAAAGATCTCGGATCTATGCTTACAACCGCTAATGAGCATGCTGCAGCCGAAGATGATATCAGAGCAAGAGGAGGCAATATTGAGTCAATGATGCTGGCCAAGAAAACCTCTCGTTCTGATAAAAAAGGAACTCCGGAGTCAACAACAAAGCCCAAGGAGGTCAACATAGCCTTTGGAGGAGAAAAGGTGAACAAGTGGAAAGGCCGCAGTCCAGATCCAATCAATTACACTCCCGAAGAATGGGAGAGAATTAAGTCGGAACCCTGCGTCCACCACTCTCAGTTTGGGAAACCAACCCACACAAACGCGCAATGCCGGCTAAACAAGCATATGAAAGGCAGTGCAGGATCCGGAAATAAGGGGAAGGGTTCCAAAAGGAAACCTGCCAAACAAAAGCCAGAAGCTGAAAAAGAAGACAGTGAATCGGACACTGATGACAAAATCCAGGAACAGCAGCGAAAAGGCGAACCCAAATTTCCGAGAGTTGACGGAGAAGCAATGTTAACTTTCCTAGCAACCCCGTCAGCAAAGGTGGCCAAAAGAACACTTCGAGAAATAAACGCGGTTGTTCCTGCGACCCCGAAATTCTTGAAGTACTCCAACACACCGATAATCTGGGATCAGTCTGATCATCCCGGAAATATCCCTGAACCCGGCACACAAGCTCTTGTTGTAAGCCCTATTGTTCAAAACACTAGGCTAAGAAGAGTGCTGATGGATGGAGGATCCAGCATCAATATAATGTATCTGGATACACTGAAGCACTTGAAGATCTCCGAGTCCCAGCTCAACTACAGCAATATACGCTTCCATGGCATTGTTCCTGGCAGGCAAGCACGATCCCTAGGAGAAATTTCCCTAGATGTCACCTTCGGAGATAAAGATCACTTCCGGCAGGAAAAAGTATCCTTCGAAGTAGTGCCGTTCGAGAGCGTGTATCACGCAATACTCGGACGTCCGGCTTTCGCCAAATTTATGGCAAGATCTTGCTATATATACAACAAGCTGAAGATGCCAGGACCCAAAGGAGGAGTAATCACCGTTGCCGGTGATTTCAAGCTAGCAAACGAGTTGGAGAAAGAAAACGCCCTTTGCGCTCAGAGAGTTATAGCAAAGGAGGAACTGAAGGAATTAGCCAAGGAGGTATCGCCGAAAGAGATGCCGGCAGGAAAAGAAACTCGGAAGCCAACATATAGCTTCAAGGCGTCCGAGAATACAAGACAGGTAATCCTAGATCCCAAAGATCCGACAAAATTCGTCGTCGTAGGGACTGGGATGACTGACAAATAGGAAGACGAGCTCATCAAGTTCCTCCGTGAGAACTGGGATATTTTTGCCTGGTGTCCAGCTGACATGCCAGGCGTACCCAGGGAACTTGCTAAGCACCAACTCAAGGTTATTCCCGGATCAAAACCCGTCAAACAAGGTCTCCGTCGATTTGACGGAAGAAGACGGAAGGCTATTGGCAAGGAAATTATCCGGCTTTTAGCAGCGGATTTCATCAAGGAAGTAATCCATACTGATTGGTCCGCAAATCCGGTATTAGTGCCGAAGAAAGACACCACTGCTCTTAGAATGTGTATAGATTACACAGGATTGAACAAGTTGTGTCCGAAAGATAGGTTCGCGTTACCACGAATCGATCAAATAATAGATGCCACTGCAGGCTCCGAGCTTTTATGCTTTTTGGATGCATACTCCGGGTACCACCAAATACGCATGAAAAAGGAAGATCAAATCAAGACTTCTTTTATAACCCCGTATGGGACGTACTATTACATAACCATGCCTTTTGGCCTGAAGAACGCAGGTGCAACCTACCAGCGTTGCATGCAACGCTGTTTGCATAGTCAAATTGGCAGAAACGTCCATGTTTACGTGGACGATATTGCCGTCGTAACCAAGGAAAAAGATACACTCCTTGAGGATTTGCGAGAAACTTTCGAAAACTTGCGCACTTACAAGATGAAGTTGAATCCATCTAAGTGCGTATTCGGGGTTCCCTCAGGAAAACTTCTGGGTTTCATTGTTTCCCACAGAGGAATAGAATTTAACCCGGAAAAGATCAAGGCAATCTTGAACATCTCAAAACCTACATGTGTAAAAGATGTCCAAAGATTGACGGGTTCCGCTGCAGCCGTCAGCAGATTTATCAGTTGGCTGGGGGCTAAAACCTTACCACTCTACAACTTGCTGAAAAATTCGACAAAGTCAAGTGGATTGCGGAAGCCTGGGAACGTCTAGAAAGTTATGTACCTTTCCGTACTAAGTTCAATTCTATGTAAACATCTTTTGAGATCATAAAATAAAGTTGTCGGAATGCTGTCATCCATATTCTTTATAAGTGTAAAGTGTTTCCGCCTCATCTATTTCCCAATGATCTTACAAATTGCTCAACGTTAACCCGAATTGTGCTTGCGTACTCGGCGTTACAAAACTGAATGATTTTTCAGCCTATTAACGGCTAAGGGAAACTTGAATTGCCTGTGTGCCCAAGTTTCACTTAAACTTTCCTTGAATTATCTAAGTCTTATCTGATTGTGTGTGTGTTGGGTTACTGGAACTAGTTAGTAAAAATGCCTTTAGCATGGTCCATGTTTCCGAGTTTCAAAAACTGCTTGGTTCGTCCCCAGTTACTCGGCATGAAGATTCATATTGCTATTTGAGCCATTTCAAACACTAAGGACAGTTAAAGCATACACACCAGAGAACTTAGAAGATAAAGGAATGATAACACCCAAAAAACTTGCAAAGAATTTCATAAGTTAAACTGCAACAGACGGAAGTTTCATTCATACAAAAGAAGCATTACATTTGGATTACATTAAAAGAACAGTAATGCTCCTATTGTCTATTTTTTCTATCCAGGTTCCAGGTAACCCTTCAAGAATCTGACTCCTCCTCGCTGCTTTCGTCTTCGGGGATTGGAGGGATCTCCGCTTCTGGATAGTTGACGGAGATATTTACCATGGAGGCAATCTGGGTGGCGTGGCCTTTGACTTCACCAAAGATGGTGTTTCGCTGCATATCCGTGTATCCTTGAGGGACACCGGACGCCACGCGCCAGGATTTAGCACTAGGGTAGTGCATGCGCATGAGGCCAAGAGCCATGCGCGCACCACCCCGTGCAGCGGAGCGAAGGAGAGATTCCTTAGACTCCGCCACCTCCATGATGGCACCCGGAAGTTTTTCAACCTCCGAGCACTCCCCAGATTTTTCGGGAAGAAACTTGTCTACCAGCTGCGTTGCAGCAGCCTTGATCAAATTCCATGTCTCCCCGAAAGCTCGAATGCCTGCAATCCGAGTGCCATCTGGGGTATCGCCTGTTTTTTCCAGTAAAATACCTAAAAAAGTTAGATGGAAAAACAGAGCAAGTAAAACATGGAAAGATGACAAATGAATAAGAGATTTACCGATGAGCTTGTCGATCTCGGAAACTTCCTCCAGGCGAAGGTTCAGAGCGTCGGTCAAATCCCGAATGGTGGATTTGTCCTTCTCCGCCTGCTCGGAAGCCTTGGAATTAGAAACTCCAAGGGCCAGATTACTGGCTTCCAAGTCTTGTTGTGCTTTCACAAGGTTCTTGTGAAGCTCAACATTCTCCTTGCGGAGAATTTCGGCATTGCCAGAATCTTCTGCTGCCTGTTTAGCCTCAGCTAATGCAGCTGAAAAGCAAGGGAAAAATCCGAGTCAGCTAGCTCCTCGGAAAAAACTTAGGCAAATAATTGAATCGGAAATTTCAGGAGGAAAATGTTTACCTTGTGTTTCCGACAATGCGAGCTTAGCTGATTCCAGCTCTGCTTCCCTTTCTTCAAGAATAGAGAGAAGACTTCTAACTTCTTTATTCTTGATGGTAAGCTTCCTGAAAACTTCCCTGTTGATGGCTTCAGAGGTTTGCTGAAACATAGCAAGGAGAAGAATGAGTACAAAAAGCATCAAAGCAAAAAGCACGCATTTTAATTAATGCTTGGGGGCTAGAGTTATATACCTGGCTCATGCGCTGCAAACCTGCCAAGTTTTCTTTGAACTCTTTCGCGTATTCCGTGAAGAGAGTCCCGGCTGCGTCCAAGCCGTCATTGATAGCTTTGAAATCCTTGTCAAAGGTGGGAATTTCCTCGTCGAAAGTCCGAGTTAATTTTTCCACCTCTGGGGCCGCCCTTTCCCTCGTGTCCGGGTCGGACACAATGGGCTGGCTGGGCTCTGGGGGCTTGGTGGTGGGGGCTGCAGTAGGCTATTCCGCCATCGTGCTTGGCGTGTCCGGGGCGACGGCGGGAGAAGGTTGGCTGCCTCGGCTGGAAGAAACCTTGTGTTTCTTCAGCTTCTTCGGCCTCAGGGTGGAAGGTGGCAGGCTAAAAACATAAAAACCCGGAAAAGGTCAAAACACCGAAGATGGATGGAAAAAGTTCCCATAAAAGAAATTTCCAGAAGAAAGAACCTGGAGGTGGCGACGGGGATTCCGTCAAGATCGATAATTTCGTCCGAGGAAGTTATCTTCTTGCGCTTGCGTCCACCTGTAGCGGCGGTGCGCAGCGCGTCCAGTTCAGCCTCAGACACCAAGTCCGAATCTGAAAGATCCTCGAACTGTCGAACAAATAAGATCAAAATCAGGAGCTAGGAAGTCCGAGATAAAATAAAACTGTACCCAAATGACTGAAAAATTACCTTGGGAACCGGATTTTCGGCCGTGTACATTGGCCGACTCTCTGTGTATTGGTCGCGCGATGCGACCAACTGGTTGATGCGCCGCCTAAGTTCCTTTGCGGGCCATTCCTTGGCGGATGTCCGCATCGGATCGTTGACTCCCGTGTATTCACACAGGAAACGGCCGCTGTGGTTGGCTAGTGGCTGAATCCGCCTAATCAGCCAGCATAGAACCGTGTCCATGCCGGTTAGAGGCGGATCCATGGAGGTGAGCTTGGCGATGCGCCGCTTGATCTTTAGCAGATCTGGCGGCAGAACTTGGACGGCTTCTGTTCCCCAGTTATCCTGGGGAACGGCGGCGGAGTTCACAAAAGGTGGAACCCCGACGGCCTTTTTAGGAAAAGGCACGTCGGGATGATAGAAGAAAGAACCCGTCCAAAATTTGACGGATTCTGAAGTTTTGATCTTGGGGAACCAATCCTCTCGGAATCTCCGAAGAGTGAAGGATATAGTTCCGCAAGTTGGGAGTGCGCCCTCCGAAGAGTTTCGCTTAACTCCAAAACAGTACATCCAGAAATCTAACCTAGGTTCTAGCCCTAAGTAGCCTTCGAACAAGGCCTGAAAGCCGGCCATGTACAGAATGGAATTGGGGGGAAGATTATGGGGCTGGATGTTGTAGTGAGAGAGAACCTGGAGGAAGAAAGAAGATGGTGGAAGTCCCATACCTCGCAAAAGGTGGGAAGAAAGGAGTACCCTTTCGCCATCTCGTGGCGCGGGTTCGGTTTCTTCTTCTGGCAGCCGCCATTTCTTCTTGAGAACCAGGCCCTCCTTTTCCAAGTTTGGAAGGAGAGCCGGGGGAATACTGCAGGCACTCCAGTTGCCTGCAGATTCCGCTTCCTCGTCCGCTCCGGCGGCGGCGGCGGCGGCAGCCTCCGCGGCGGCGAGTTCGTCGCTGAGGAGCTCGATCTTTTCCTCCGCCGTTTCGGGTGCAAACGGCGGGGTTGTCGCGGCGCTCGATCCCGCAATGTCCGCGGCGGTGGAAGTGTTTTCTCCACCCGCCGCGGAAACCGTAGTCTTCTCCGGCTTGTCGCCGGCGTGCGTCTGCGATCCCGGCTGCGGATCCAGATCGTTGACAAGCTCGTCGATGGCGGTGCGGGTTGGTGACGACGGCGAGGAGGCCATCTTTCGGTGGTGCTTTGCGTTTCGGTGCGTTTGATGCTAAGCGCGCCTGGGGCAAGGACTTGCTCTCGAGCTCGCGTGCGTGGCAATGGCGTAGGCAGTGAGGGAGTGAGGAAAGTTTCGGAGGAGGACGATGACGGCTATTTATAGCCAGAAATCCGTTTAGATACGTGCCAACGGCTCTTTCGACCGTTGGATGTTCGACGCGTGTCGCTCGCCGGAAACTACGGGAAATATAACGACAGGGAAATGATGGCTATCTCCTCGTTTCCCGTGAGAATCTGTCAGAGATACGTTGCAGGGTTTCCCGCGTGAAACCAAGCGTCGCCTGCGTCAGCATGATTAAAGCGCTGACGTTAGAAGTTCCTTTTCCGCGAAGGATCGCGAGAAGAAAAGCCGGACTTTCATAGTTCCGAGTTTTATGTTACCATCTCCTTCAAAAGGAAAGTAGGAAGAATCAAGACTGCTGAATCAAGATTTCCCGGACAAAATGTATTTGACGAAAGACGGAGAATCAGAGTTTTGATCCTTCCTGGGGGCTACTGTCGGATATATACTGAATAGGGGTATAGAAGATGGTAGACAAAGAGCCGGACTACCAGGGTGGCCTACGTGGTAATGGGCTTAGGTCCATTGGGCGGCCCAGTAGTCCGACGCGTAGAAGCCGGATTCTAGAAGAACCCGGATCATGGCCCGCGTGATCTGGCTTGGAGGAGAAGACGGATTCCTTACTTTCCAAGTTACAAGTTAAACGTAGTCTTCTAGGTTTCCTGTTCTGTAAGCCCTAATCCGGCTATTATATAAAGCCGGACGGGAGATAGATTAAATAAGCACAAGTTAGACACAAGTTCAAGCTCTACGCAACTCGCCGAGAAGTTCATCCTCGTCGAGAAGCTAGATCTATTCCCTCACACTGTAACCCTGTTATACGGGCTTTAGTCCCAATTAGTGAGAAGTGCAGGAGTAGGTACGCCGTACTGTCGCGACGTACCGAACCTGGGTAAAATCCCGTGTTCTGTGTTACTACGCTATCCCGTTACCCCACGTCTCTACCGTAGTCTCATGGCACCCCCGTCTATGAAAACTACTACGATGTCTCGACAACAAGATACATAGACCGACATCCATCTGCATCTATGACTAATAATCCACCGTCAGGTTATCATCCGAACCCCCTTAGGTATTAAGTTGCAAGCAACAGATAATTGCATTAAACAAAGTGTGTAATGTAAGCAATGATTATGCACGCGGGCACTCTCACCGCTGTTTTCTCCCTAATGGCAACAACACATCCCCCCTTCACATTTCTGTCACTCGAGCAAGGTGGTGAGGAGACATGAACCCACTATCAAGCATAAATACTCCCTCTTAGAGTCACTAGCAACTACCTGGCCAGAGCAACCACTAGCAATGGAAAGCAGGCAAGATCACAAATAGCATATGCAAATAAAGATTATTATCTATTTGGCATAAGTTCAATATTCATCGGATCCCAGCAAACACAGCACAAAGAGTTACATAAGATCAATATCGATCATGATAGGCAGCTCACGAGATCTAAACATGGAGGCATATGAGGAGAAGACAACCATCTAGCTACAGCTACGAACCCGTAGTCCAAGGATGAACTACTCACGCATCACTCCGGAGGCACGCATGGCGATGTAGAAGCCTCCGGTGATGATCTCCTCTCAGGCAGGGTGCTGGAAACAGCTTAAGAACCCCCTGATCTAGGGTTGACGGTGACGGCGGCTGCGGAACTTTTCGGGGATTTTTAATCAGGTCTTTAGGGTTTTCCATCCAGGGGGCTTAAAGGCGAAAGGGCAAAGGCGGTGGAGCTCCAGGGGGCCCACACCCATAGGTGGCGCAGCCATGGGGGACCCGCGCCACCCTATGGTGTTGCCCCCTGTTGCCCGTCTTCGACTCCTCTTCGGTGTTCTGGATGCTTCCGGGGAAAATAGGAACTTCGGGCTTTGTGGGGTCCAATTCCGAGAATGTTTGCAGAACAACTTTTCTGAAACCAAAAACAGCAGAAAACAGGGAACTGGCACTTGACATCTTGTTAATAGGTTAGTCCCGGAAAACGTATAAAAATGCTATAGATAAGGGAGAAAACAAGTAGCAATTGGCAAAATATGATCATGGAGCATCAGAAATTATAGATACGTTGGAGACGTATCGAGCATCCCCAAGATTAGTTCCTACTCGTCCTCGAGTAGGTAAACGATAAAACAATAATTTCTGAGGTGACATGCTACTAACATAAACTTGATCAATCTAATGTAAAAGCATATGCACGTTGAGATCACAAAACTTTAAACACATACATGATAAATAAAACTTTAATAATAAAGAATAGCAATTACTTTGCATCACGAAGAGTAACTCAAATAAAGGATCATGAATAATAATGCAAAGAAAGGTAGACGTTTGTTTCAGGTATAGAGAAAGCATGGCAAAGTGATAATTCGATAGTCCTTAAGAGTGGGGCAAAACATAAATGCCAGGACACCTTCAAAGTTCATGAGGAAGACTAGAACAAATAATTTAAGAAAAATAATATCAGATCATGAAGTAATTATTGATGCTTATGGGACAAATGCACATAGAACTCAAAATGGTAAGAATGCTCTCTCAACTGTGCATAAAGTTAGAAGATGGAGAATCAACATAAAAGTAAAAGAAAGGCCCTTCGTAGAGGGAAGCAGGGATCAGTCGTGTGCTAGAGATTTTATTTTATTAAGCAGAGGCATTAAAAGTTTGACACTTCTCCCATCCATATTTCACAAACCATGGCTAACCGAATCCTCGGGTTCCTACCAACAATCACATACCGTGGAGGAGTGTCTATATTTTGGGAGATGTATGCTAATGTCAACGAATGGTAAACAGAAAATACAGTACGTCACAAGCCAACTGGATTCACAAGAGCGGCTCCCATGGTGAAGGACGCAACTGGTGTAGAAGGTCATCCCTCTTTATCTTTTGTTTACACAATTATGCTTTGACTGATAAATCAGGGGCAAAAATAGTGAAGAGAATTTGTTTGCATTAAATTGGGGCTGGGCACCCGGATGCCAGCTCTTCTATCATTTGGATAAGCGGATGAAGCCACTAGTCTAGGGTGTAAAATCCAATCAACAAGTGAGATACAGATTCTCTATTTACGTCCTCATGAGCAAAAACAGGAACATAAAAGCAGGAGTAATTTTGAAGGTTTTAAAGATAACATATGAGCAGTTTACTTGGAGTTGCAGTTAAATACCACATGTAGGTAGGTATGGTGGACACAATGGGAAAACTTGTTTTTAGGGAGTTGGATGCACGAGTAGAGCTCATACTCAGTACAGGTGGAGGCTAGCAAAAGACTGAGAGCGACAAATCAAGTGAGCATAAGAGCCAAAATCATGCATAGCGACATAAACATCATTAATTAAACCATAAGAGGTATCACAAGTTCAAAAAATAAATTATCATAGAGGCTATTAGTGACTGGTTCAAAGTCATAAACATGGTGTGAGCATGCGCCAAGTCAACCAAATAAAACATTCGAAAGAGAATACCAAAAATTTATGCTTCAGTATGACAAGAAAGCCTCATGATACTCAATAACCACAAGGCTTTAAAACTAAAATAACATCTATCATGATATGAAAAAGTTATAGCCACAGTCTATACAAGCTTCTACTTGCACCATTAAAAATTCTACTTTAAGCAGCAGTTTCTTCTCCCAACAAGCACCATACAAGATATGTTTTAACAAATATACTCTTCATGATACAGCAAGAAAAAACGAGAGCACTCACATAACACTACTACAACTAACAACTCTTGATAAGAGATGCATGCAAAACAGGAGCTAAATAAATGCAGCATCCAGACAAAGATTAAGAATACAAAGTATTCCCATAAAAAAGCGGAGCGTGTCACTCCCCAATAAAAAATGCTGGGGGTCCAACCAAGCTTATTGCAAAAATAAAAATAAACTGAAAGTAAAAATAAAAGACGCTCCAAGTAAAGCACATAAGGTGTGACCAAATAAACATATAGTTTCACTAGAAGTGACCTGATAATTTGTTGATGAAGAAGGGGATGCCTTGGGCATCCCCAAGCTTAGACGCGTGAGTCTCCTTGGAATTTGCTGGGATGTACCACCGGGGCATCCCCAATCTTAGACTCTTCACTCTTCTTGATCACATCATATCATCCTCTTCTCTCGACCCTTGAAAACTTCATTCACACCAAAATTCTCATAATCTTCATTAGCAACGTTAGTGCAATCAAAATAATAAATTCACATGGTTCAGTTTCAACACAATCCTAACAGTAAAAAACACATTAGCTATTGTCACAAATTCTTTCAAAACTCTTTTTCTCAAAAGAACACCAAAAGAAAGAGATTAAGATGCAAATGCAATAAATGGCAGAAATCTGTCAAAACAGAACAACAGGTAAAGATGGTTTTTTTTTAAATCTTCTGTTACTCAAATCAAAAAATGGTCAACTAAGAAAAGTTGCATATATAGCCCAGAATTACGCACAAAAAAACTCAGGTCATTTTGAATTTTCTGTGATTTTATACAAAACTAACAGTGGACAGCAGAAATCTGTTTGCTGCGCAGAAATCCGAAATATAGCCTCAACTTTCCACTAAAGGCTTTACTTGGCTCAACAAAAACACAAAAGAAAAGATACAGCGGGGTTGATAAGGAAATAGAAAACACCCAGGTGCAAATAAAACAAAAGAAAACGAAGGAAAACGGGTTGAAAACAGAGAAATAAAACGGGTTGTCTCCCGGTAGCGCTTTTCTTTAACGCCTTTCAACTAGGCATAGAAAAGTGGAATCACGTGGATGCTCACATAAGAAATATGAATTGAAGCAAAATAGAGCATCATTAAGAAAATATAAAACAAATTTAAGTCTAACCCACGTCCTATGCATAGGAATCTTGTAAATAAATAAATTAAAGAAGCTCAAACTAGAAATCATGGGAAGGTAGAACAAGAGCAACTTCAAAACTTTCAACAAAAAGAGAGGTGTTTTAGTAACATGAAAACTCCTACAACCATATTTTCCTCTCTCATAATAATTTTCAGTAGCATCATGAACAAACTCAACAATATAATTATCACATAAAGCATGTTTGTCATGGTCTAACAACACACAATTCATATCAAGCTCAAAAATAGTGGGATCAAAATTTAAAATCGGCTCTTCTTTTTTCCACTTTTAGCAACAGAAAAACAAGATGATTGATCACTCTTAAAAGGTATAGGATACATTATAGCAATCCTATTTTCAGTAGTGTTATAATTTATAACATCAAGTAACATAGGACCATCATCAAAAGCATTATCATAAGATTTATCCAAGTAGCATGGATTATCACACATAATAATAGCAATATCATCCTCGCGAGTTTCATTCATAGTATTATCAAGGTCACAAGTATAGAAAGTTTCAATTTCATCAAATAATGTATGAGTTAAAGAGTTACTATCATTTGGAGGTAGACATGGGTAGCTCCATTCTTCCTCCTCTTGATCATCACTCTCCTCCTTTTTTTCATCCAATGAGCTTCTAGATTCAGCAATTTCTTCTTCCATAGGCTCCTGCAAGGCATCAGTTACTTCCTTAGGTTGTGAGAATTTATTAATATATTCCATTATATAGTAATTACAATCTATGTAATTATCAAAGCAATATTCAAGTATAGCATAAATCTCATATTTATAAGGTGCATCATCAATACTTTCAAGCAAATAGGCAATTTCGAATGCACCCTTCCAAGCAATAAATTCTTCAATTTTTTCCACACCATATAATTCATAATTTCCCTTAACATAAGAAGATATGGTAACATTATCATTATACTCAAATTGAAAAGTGAGGTGTTTATACCTCCTACAGCAACAAGATTTATCAAAGCAATAAGTAACATTATAAGCAGAGCACAAGTTTTTAGCATAGTCATGCAATTTATTAATTTGCTCCCATAAGTGTATTCCTTTTTGTGACAAGCGGTGTTCCTTGTAATATTTTTCTTGTTTATCTGTGAACCCACCTTGCCTATAAGATCTCGTTTCAAAGACATCAAACATTGATAGCAGGCATGATAAAGCAAAAATAACAACTAAAATAAGAACTAATTTTGTGTGTGTTTTTTGATATAAAGAAGCAAAACAAGACAAAAAATAAAAACAAGACAATAAAAAAATAAAGAGGTTGAGAGTGAGAGACTCCCCTTGCCAGAAGACTTCTTTCTCCCCGGCAACGGCGCCAGAAATTCCTTGATGCTGGCAATGGCGACAGAAATTCCTTGCAGAAATTCCTGTGTGTTGGGAACCCCAAGAGGAGGGTGTGATGAGTGCAGCAGTAAGAATTTCCCTCAGTTAAGAACCAAGGTTATCAATCCAGTAGGAGAAAGAGGATCTTCGGAAGGTTGATGCCACTGACGGTGATGATGGCTTACCGGTGTCAGCAACAATGCGGAACCTGCACACAACGCAACCAAAATACTTTGTCCCAACGGTACAGTGAGGTTGTCAATCTCACCGGTCTTGCTGAAAACAAAGATTAGACGTATAGTGTGGAAAATAATGTATGCTTGCAGTAAGTAAAGAAAGCAGGAAATTGTAGTGGTTTGTTTAACAGTGTAGGAAAATGGACCGAGGTTCATAGGTTCACTAGTGGTGTCTCTCCATAAAAGATAGCATGCTGGGTGAACAAATTACAGCTAGGCAATTGACAAATAAAGGTTGCACCGTACTGCACATTCATGACATGATGACTACTATGATATTTAGTGCGGACATTACAACAATATACATAGACCGTAATCCAACTGCATCTATGACTAATAATCCACCCTCAGGTTACCATCCGAACCCCCTTAGGTATTAAGTTGCAAGCAACAGATAATCGCATTAAACAATGTGTGTAATGTAAGAAATGATTGTACATGCGGGCACTCACGCCGCTGTTTTCTCCCTAGTGGCAACATCACATCCTCCCCCGTCACTTTTCTGTCACTCGAGCACATGCGAAAAGGAAGCATGAACCCACTATCGAGCATAAATACTCCCTCTTGGAGTCACTAGCAACTACTTGTCCAGAGCAACCACTAGCAACGGAAAACATGCAAGATCAAAAATAACATATGCAATAAAAGACTATAATCAACTTGGCATAAGTTCAAAATTCATCGGATCCCAACAAACACATCACATAGAATTACATAAGAGCAATCTCGATCATGTTAGGCAGCTCACGAGATCTAAACATTGAGGCATAGGAGGAGAAGACAACCATCTAGCTACTGCTATGGACCCATAGTCCAAGGATGAACTACTCACGCATCACTCCGGAGGCAGGCATGGTGATGAAGAAGCCTCCGGTGATGATCTCCTCTCCGGCAGGGTGCCGGGAGATAGCTTCAGAACCCCCTAATCTAGGGTAGACGACGATAGCGGCTGCGGAACTTTTCGGGGGTATTTGATCAGGTCTCTAGGGTTTTCCATCCGGGAGGAATAAATAGGCGAAAGGGCAAAGGCGGTGGAGCCCTAGGGGCCCCACACCACCCCCTGGCGCGGCTAAGGGGGGGCGCGCCACCCCATGGTGTGGGCCTGATACGTCTCCAACGTATAGATAATTTCTGATGCTCCAGTAAAGCTTCATAGGGTCTTTCTGTCCAGGTGCAGGTAGTCTGCATCTTCACAAACATGTAATTGCTACTTGTTTTCTCCCTTACTTATAGCATTTTTATACGTTTTTCGGGACTAACCTATTAACAAGATGCCAAGTGCCAGTTCCCTTTTTTCTGCTGTTTTTGGTTTCAGAAAAGTTATTCTGGAAACATTCTCGGAATTTGACCCCACAAAGCCCGAAGTGCCTATTTTCCCCGGAAGCATCCAGAACACCGAAGAGGAGTCGAAGACGGGCACCAGGGGGCCACACCATAGGGTGGCGTGGATCCCCTGGCCGCGCCAGCTATGGGTGTGGGAACCCAGGAGCTCCACCGTTTTTTCCCTTTTGCCTATTTAATCCCCCCGGATGGAAAACCCTAGGTACCTGATCAAAAATCCCCGCAAAAGTTCCGCAGCCGCCGTCACAGTCAACCCTAGATCAGGGGGGTTCTGAAGTTGTTTCCGGCACCCTGTCGGAGAGGAGATCATCACCGGAGGCTTCTACATCTCCATGCCTGCCTCCGGAGTGATGCGTGAGTAGTTCATCCTTGGACTACGGGTTCGTAGCTGTAGCTAGATGGTTGTCTTCTCCTCATATGCCTCCATGTTTAGATCTCGTGAGCTGCCTAACATGATCGAGATTGATCTTATGTAATTCTATGTGATGTGTTTGCTGGGATCCGATGAATATTGAACTTATGCCAAGTTGATTATAGTCTTTATTTGCATATGCCATTTGTGATCTTGCATGCTTTCTGTTGCTAGTGGTTGCTCTAGCCAAGTAGTTGCTAGTGACTCCAAGAGGGAGTATTTATGATCGATAGTGGGTTCATGCCTCCTCACCACCTTGCTCGAGTGACAGAAACGTGAAGGGGGAGGATGTGTTGTTGCCATTAGGGAGAAAACATCGGTGAGAGTGTCCAGGTGCATAATCATTGCTTACATTACACACTTTGTTTAATGTAGTTATCTGTTGCTTGCAACTTAATACCTAAGGGGGTTCGGATGATAACCTGAGGGTGAATTATTAGTCATAGATGCAGATGGATGTCGGTCTATGTATATTGTTGTAATGCCCGCACTAAATATCATAGTAATCATCATGTTATATTGTGCACTACGGTGCAACCTCTATTTGTCAATTGCCCAGCTGTAATTTGTTTACCCAACATGTTATCTTTATGGAGAGACACCACTAGTGAACCTATGAACCCCGGTCCATTTTTCCACACTGTTAAACAAACCACAAGAATTTCCTGCTTTCTTTACTTACTGCAAGCATACATCCTTTTCCACACTATACGTCTAATCTTTGTTTTCAGCAAGACCGGTGAGATTGACGACCTCACTGTACCGTTGGGACAAAGTATTTTGGTTGTGTTGTGTGCAGGTTCCACGTTGTTGCTGACACCGGTGAAGCGCCAACACCACCGTCAGTGGCATCAACCTTTCGAAGGTCCTCTTTCCCCTACTGGATTGATAACCTTGGTTCTTAACTAAGGGGAAAACTCCTACGGATGTGCTCATCACATCCTCCTCTTGGGGTATCCCAACGAGTGCAAGATCTGCACCATCAAGGATTTTTTCTGGCACCGTTGCCGGGGAGAAGGAAGTCTTCTAGCAAGGTGAGTCTCTCACTCTGAACCTGTTTATTTTTTTATTGTCTTGTTTTTATTTTCGTCTTGTTTTGCTTCTCTTTATTAAAAACACAAAAAAAATAGTTTACTTCATAGCTGTTATTTATTTGCTTGCTTTTATTTCACTAGAATGAGTATTCCTAAAGTTGAGGTTCGTTCTTTTAGGCAACAAGGGGGAGAGAGTTTAAAAGATGCTTGGTATAGAATAAATGATGCTTATAATAAATGTACAAAAAATATTCTACCTTGATACTTCTGAGGAACTTTTATGTTGGTATTTCTGGCTGATATAGGCATGTGTTAGATACTCTTACGGGTGGAAATTTTTTAGGAACTCCTGCTTTGGAAGTCTGCAATTTGATTGAAAATTTAGTAGGAGCATCCCCCATTACAACTATTAAAAAGGAGATCACTTTGGAGGATGTTATTGATAAACTAAACTATTTCGAAATAAACTTAACAATTTTCCTTGATAATGCTAGCAAAGTTAATGAATTAATAATTACTATTGATAAAAGAGTCATTGCTCTAGAAGCTAGCAACACTCATGATAATCAAAATTTTAGGATTAGTAAACTAGAGGATGCCATGGGAACTTTAAGATCAACCTTTTATCTCTTAAATTCAAAAAGGAGAAAGCCTTTGTGGGAAAGGAGCAAAGATTCATGTATGCTCCTAAGATGGCTAAACCCAAATCTCAATATGTGCTGAAATTGCAAAAAAAAATAATGAAACTAAAAGTGACCTCCATGTTGAATCTTCAAAAACATCTAGAGTGTCTATTTCTGCAAATAATGGTTTAGAGGAAGTTATAGAGGATGCTTCTTCACTTGAAAATACTTGAGTTGCCCTTTTATGCCTAGCTGAAAGGCGTTAAAGAAAAGCGCTACCAGGAGACAACCCGTTTTATTTCGCTGTTTTCAACCCGTTTTCTTTCGTCTTCTTTGGTGTGCTTCGCACCTGGATGCGGTCTATTTCCTTAGAAACCCCGCTGTATCTTTTCTTTTGTGTTTTTTTGAGCCAAGTAAAGGCTCTAGTGGAAAGTTGAGGTTATATTTCGGATTTCTGCGCAGGAAACAGATTTCTTCTGTCCACTGTTAATTCCGTAAAAAATCACAGAAAATTCAAAATGACATGTGTTGTTTTGTGCATAATCCTGAGTTATATACGCAACTTTTCTTAGTTGAAAACTTTTTGATTTGAGCAACAGAAGATTTTTTTTAAAATCGATCTTTACCTGCTGTTCTGTTTTGACAGATTTCTGCCATTTATTGCATTTGCATCTTAATCTCTTTCTTTTGGTGTTCTTTTGAGAAAAAGAGTTTTAAAATAAGTTGTGATAGTAGCTAATGTGTTTTTGAGTGTTAGACTTGTGTTGAAACTGAACCATGTGGATTTATTATTTCACTTGCACTAACGTTGCTAATGAAGATTGTGAGAAGTTTGGTGTGAAGGCAGTTTTCAAGGGTCAAGAAAAGAGGGTGATATGATGTGATCAAGAAGAGTGAAAAGCCTAAGCTTGGGGATGGCCAGTGGTACATCCCAGCAAATTCCAAGAATACTCAAGCGTCTAAGCTTGGGGATGCCCAAGGCATCGCCTTCTTCATCAACAAATTATCAGGTCACTTCTAGTGAAACTATATTTTTATTCGGACGCATCTTATGTGCTTTACTTGGAGCGTCTTTTATTTTTGTTTTCAGTTTGTTTTTGTCTTTTATTTCAGTTTGTTTTTACTTTTTCAATAAGCTTGGTTGTACCCCAGCATTCTTTTATTGGAGAGTGACACACTCCTCTTTTTCATGAGAATACTTCGTATTCTTAATCTTTGTCTAGCTACTGCATTTATTTAGCTCATGTTTTTCATGCATCTCTTATTAGAGTTGCTAGTTTTAGTAGTATTATGTGAGTACTCTCATGTTTTCTTGCTGTATCATAAAGAGTATTTTTGTTAAAGCATGTTTTGTATGGTGCTTGTTGGGAGAAGAAAACTGCTGCTTGAAGTAGAATTTATAACAGTACTAGTAGAAGCTTGTATAGAGTGTGGCTAGAACTTTTTCATGACATTCTAACTGTTATTTTAGTTTTAAATCCTTGTGTTTATTGAGTAGCATGATTATCCTCAAATAGCTGAGATTGTTTAATATGTCTTTAAAGATTCATGAGTTGTTCTTGTCATAGTAAAGCATCAATATATGGTATTCTCTTTCGAATGTTTTATTTGGTTGACTTGGCGCATGCTCACACCATGTTTATGACTACAGACCAGTCACGAATAGCCTCCATGACCACTTAGTTTTTGAACTTGTGATACTGCTTATGTTTTAATTAATGATGCTTATGTCGCTATGCATGATTATGGCTCTTATGCTCTCTTGATTTGTCGCTCCCAGTCTTTTGCTAGCCTCCACCTGTACTGAGTATGAGCTCTACTCGTGCATCCAAACTCCCTTAAGCCAAAGTTTTTTCCATTGTGTCCACCATACCTACCTACATGTGGTATTTAACTGCCACTCCAAGTAAATTGCTCATGTGTTACCTTTAAAACCTTCAAAATTACTCCTGCTTTATGTTCCTGTTTTTTCTCATGAGGACATAAATAGAGAATCTTTATCTCACTTGTTGATTGGATTTCACACCCTGGACTAGTGGCTTCATCCGCTTATCCAAATGATAGAAGAGCTGGCAGCGGGGTGCCCAGACCCAAATTAATGCAAACAAATTCTCTTCACTGTTTTTGCCCCTGATTTATCAGTCAAAGCATAATTGTGTAAACAAAAGAAAAAGAGGGATGAACTTCTACACCAGTTGCGTCCTTCACCATGGGAGCCGCTCTTGTGAATCCAGTTGGCTTGTGACGTACTGTATTTTCTGTTTACCATTCGTTGACATTAGCATACATCTCCCAAAATATAAACACTTAGTGTCAAACTTTTAATACCTTTGTTTAATAAAATAAAAAGCTCTAGCACATGAGTGATCCCTGCTTCCCTCCGCGAAGGGCCTTTCTTTTACTTTTATGTTGAGTCTCCATCTTGTAACTTTATGCACAGTTGAGAGAGCATTTTTGCCATTCTGAGTTTTATGTGCATTTGTCCCATAAACATCAATAATTACTTCATAATGTGATATTATTTGTTTTAAAATTATTTGCTCTAGTCTTCCTCATGAACTTTGAAGGTGTCCTGGCATTTATGTTTTGCCCCACTCTTAAGCATAGTTTAAAAAACCGAACCGGACATCGAACCGGTGAGGTTGTCGGTTCAGGTTTTTACAGGTCGGACCGTCGGTTCATTGGTTCATTTGCGACAAAAAACCGGAAAATTTAAGCTAAATTGTAAAAATATTGACCTCATATCAGCTAAACACACATTATATAGGGTACAATCCATAAGTATATCATTAAATGTTTCCTTCCTAGAGTATTATTGTGCCTTATAGCATGCTTTGGCTCAAAGTAAGGGGTTCAAATCCTAGTTTATGCATATTTTTTTTAATTTATAGTTGGTTTTTTAGTAGAAGACCAATGGACGTTAAAAAATCGGACGGGGCACCGGTTCCGGGTTTTTTCGGTCGGACCGCCGGTTCGGTCCGGTTTAAACTATGCTCTTAAGGACTAGCAAAATATCACTTTGCCATGCTTTCTCTATACCTAAAACAAACGTCTACCTTTCTTTGCATTATTATTCATGATCCTTTGTTTGAGTTACTCTTCGTGATGCAAAGTAATTGCTATGCTTTATTATTAAAGTTCTATTTAACATGTTTGTGTTTGAAGTTCTATGGTCTCAGCGTGCATATGCTTTTACATTAGATTGATCAAGTTTATGTTAGTAGCATGTCACCTAAGAAATTATTGTGTTTTATCGTTTACCTACTCAAGGACGAGTAGGAACTAAGCTTGGGGATGCTTGATACGTCTCCAACGTATCTATAATTTCTGATGCTCCATGATCATATTATGTCAAGCTACATGTTTTCTCCCTTATTTATAGCATTTTTATACGTTTTCCGGGACTAACCTATTAATCAGATGCCAAGTGCCAGTTCCCTATTTTCTGTTGTTTTTGGTTTCAGAAAGTTGTTCTGGAAACATTCTCGGAATTGGACCCCAACAAGCCCGAAGTGCCTATTTTCCCCGGAAGCATCCAGAACACCAAAGAGGAGGCGAAGACGGGCATCAGGGGGGCCACACCATAGGGTGGCGCCCCCCCGGTCGCGCAAGCTATGGGTGGTGGGCCCCTGGAGCTCCACCGCCTTTGCCCTTTCGCCTATTTAATCCCCCAGGATGGAAAACCCTAGGTACCTGATCAAAAATCCCCGAAAAGTTCCGCAGCCGCCGTCACCATCAACCCTAGATCAGGGGGGTTCTGAAGCTGTTTCCGGCACCCTGCCGGAGCGGAGATCATCACCGGAGGCTTCTACATCACCATGCATGCCTTCGGAGTGATGCGTGAGTAGTTCATCCTTGTACTACGGGTTCGTAGTTGTAGCTAGATGGTTGTATTCTCCTCATATGCCTCCATGTTTAGATCTCGTGAGCTGCCTAACACGATCGAGATTAATCTTATGTAATTCTATGTGTTGTGTTTGTTGGGATCCGATGAATATTGAACTTATGCCAAGTTGATTATAGTCTTTATTTGCATATGCTATTTGTGATCTTGCATGCTTTCCTTTGCAAGTGGTTGCTCTGGCCAAGTAGTTGCTAGTGACTCCAAGAGGGAGTATATATGCTCGATAGTGGGTTCATGCCTCCTCACCACCTTGCTCGAGTGACAGAAACGTGAAGGGGGAGGATGTGCTATTGCCATTAGGGAGAAAACAGCGGTGAGAGTGCCCGCGTGCACAATCATTGCTTACATTACACACTTTGTTTAATGCAGTTATCTGTTGCTTGCAACTTAATACCTAAGGGGGTTCGGATGATAACCCGAGGGTGATTATTAGTCATAGATGCAGATGGATGTCGGTCTATGTATATTGTTGTAATGCCCGCACTAAATATCATAGTAATCATCATGCTATATTGTGCACTACGGTGCAACCTCTATTTGTCAATTGCCCAGCTGTAATATTTTCACCTGGCATGATCTCTTTATGGAGAGACACCACTAGTGAACCTATGAACCACGGTCCATTTTTCCACACTGTTAAACAAACCACAACAATTTCCTGGTTTCTTTACTTACTGCAAGCATACATCATTTTCACACTGTACGTCTAATATTTGTTTTCAGCAAGACCGGTGAGATTGACAACCTCACTGTACCGTTGGGACAAAGTATTTTGCTTGTTGTGTGCAGGTTCCATGTTGTTGCTGACACCGGTGAAGCGCCAGCACCACCATCAGTGGCATCAACCTTTTGAAGGTCCTCTTTCTCCTACTGGATTGATAACCTTGGTTCTTAACTAAGGGGAAAACTCCTACCCTTGTGCTCATCACACCCTCCTCTTGGGGTACCCCAACGAGTGCAAGATCTGCACCATCAGGGCCCCCTGGTGCCCGTCTTCGATTCTCTTCGGTTTTCTGGATGCTTCCGGGGAAAATAGGAACTTCGGTATTTGTGGGGTCCAATTCTGATAATATTTCCTGAACAACTTTAAAAAAACAGCAGAAAACAGGGAACTGGCACTTGGCATCTTATTACTAGGTTATTCCCGGAAATCGTGTAAAAATGACATAAAGAAGGGAGAAAACATGTAGCAATTGGCATAATATCATCATGGAGCATCAGAAATTATAGATACGTTGATGACGTATCACTGCCCTGGTGCAGCTTCCTGGCCTTGGTGGGGTGAGAAGCGGGACGACAGACGTAGATCGGTTTCTCGGCAGTTTTTAGGAGATGGAGGATGAATCCTCAAGAGCAGGGAAGGGCGGCATGGACGTGGAGGCCCTGCTGCATAGACTGAAGCTGAACAATGAGGAGAAGGATGGTGTGGTTCTAGCAAAGGAGGAGAGAGAAGGGATGTCAGAGGCGAAGTGGCTAGCAGTAGCGAAGGTGCTGACCACGAGGGGTTTTAGCGAGGACTCCCTGAAGAGGACCATGCTTGCGGCATGGAGTCCTGCGCGGGAGGTGTTGAATAATTAGGCATAATTTTTATGATTAATTCCAGAATATAAATCATGACAAAAGCAGCTATTAACATATGAAACTCGAACATACTAGATGCAGTAGACAACATATATAACAGCAACACGATCTTTCTAAACATGTAAACAGTAAACATGTTAAATAGATAGATCGGGACACAGATTCTGTACCGATCGTTTGTAAAACCGTTGTTGATGACAACGTTGGCGATGACGGGGAGGAGTAGACGATGCTTGAGGCGGCGGTACACAACACCACCTGACTTGCTAGGTAGACGAGCCGTGGTGGAAGCAGCGAGCAATCACGCTTCCCAAAAACCTAATTCGCCCTCTCGTACATGATCACAAACTCGAATGGTTCCGGAGACCTTCTCTCCCGTTCGCCGGTGGACGCCAGCGACCGGGATGGAGTAGACTACGGTCGCGGCGCAAGGAATGAGGCATGACAAACCTAGATTGGTTTCGGTGTGTATACAACGTCCACGACGTGTGCCTTTTATAGTGCGGCTCAGAAAACCCTAACGGGTGCGACGTGGGTATCCCACGCCGTACGTTCGAGTTGGTTGCAGCACATGATACGGGAGCGACCCGAACTGTCTCAGTTGTGACGCGTCCGTCACGACTACGAACTCAGTTTTCCAAAACAGCAAAATAAAGACAAATGTTGTCTTGGCTCGAGGCTCGATTCATGATACACGACGTGCCGTGTCGAGTTGAGTCAAGACGACCGAGCGGCGGCGGAGGAGGAGGATGAGTGCGCGAGAGGCTCTCCTCTTCTCACTCACATACAATACCTACAACGCTCCACCTTATAAGGTGGTGTGCACCTCCTCCAACTTCTAATGTGGGACTAAACTTCCCACTCCCACCACTCACTTGTACACATGGGCTATTTTGATATTTCAGCATTTGCTATTGGGCTTATTCATTTTGGGGCCCAATATTTCAGCAATCCCCCACCAGATCTCAAATGCCCATTTGAAGATTTGCCAATCCTCACTACTTGTTTATATATTAGTGTTTCAACAGAGACTGTTAAGTTGAACTTCTGCCTAGAGTCTTAAGCTACATCTATTAGCAACTTGAACAATGGACTATTTCTTGAATTGCAAGTTGTATGCCAATATACTTTACTCAAAGTAAGAACTAGTACATGGCTGCCAGTAGCCTACCCCGCAGGTGGAGCATATGCGTCGTACTCCATGGTCTCTTCATGAGTTTACTAGAGATCACCCAATTCTCATAGACTGCGACATTTATAGTCGGACTCACATAGGTGTGTTCTTTCAAGAATGCTTTGTAGGACAACATCTTTGCCATGAATAGCCAACATAAACACATTAAAGCATGTTGCCAAACTTCCTTATAGCTCTTTGAGATTTATGCATCATTACTTAGAGAGGGTTTACCAAATACTCTCCCTAGTTAAACCGCTAGCTTGTTCTTTCCAGGTCCTAATTCACAGGAGCTCCGATCACATACGTTGGGTTACCACTATGGTGTAATGCTCACGGGTCTCATACCCATCTCCCTCGATGCAGTATCTATCACATTGCGTGATAGTCCCTTCGTAAAGGGATTTGCCAGGTTTTTGTCTGTTTGAATATACGTAACAGTAATTACTCCGGAGTTTCTCAATTTCCTGACAGACTTCAAACATGTTTTAACGTGTCTTGATGACTTTGCATTGTCCTTAGAACTGGTCACCTTGGCAGTCACCGTTTGATTGTCGCAGTTCATGTGGATAGTCGGTAATGGTTTCTCAACCACCGGTAAGTCCATCAAGAGCTCACGCAGCCATTCTAACTCAAAAGTGGTTGTATCTAAAGCAGTAAGTTCTGCTCCATGGTTGACCTCGTCAATATGGTATGTTTACAAGACCTCCATGACACTGCGCCACCTCCAAGAAGAAATGCATATCCACTTGTGGCGTAGAACTCATCTACATCTGAAATCCAGTTCGAGTCATTGTATCCCTCAAGCACAGTAGGGTGCCCTGAATAATGAATGTCATAGCTCATAGTACCATTCAGATAGTGCATGACCCATTCAAGTGCATGCCAATGATCATTACCCGAGTTTGACATGAACCTGCTCAATTTTCTCACAGAAAAATAAATGTCAGGCCTCATCGCGCTCGCAACGTACATGTGTGAACCGATTATTTGAGAGTATCTCAGTTGATCTCTCCAATCCTCTTGTTCTTTCGAAGCGTCACACTAGGATCATAAGGTGTTGGAGAGGGCTTGCTATCAATAAAGCCCAAACGGCTCAAGACCTTCTCAACATAGTGTGATTGCATCAACGTAATCCCAATATCATCCTTAATAAGCTTAATGTTCAGAATTACATCAACTTCTCCCAGATCTTTCATATCAAAACACTTTGATAGGAAAGACTTGACCTCATTTATCACAATCATGCTTGTACCAAAAATCAGTATGTCATCAACATACAAGCATAATATAACACTATCGCCCCCACCATGGCGGTAGTATACACACCTATCAGCCTCATTAATGACAAAGCCTATAGAAGTTAAAGTTTTGACGAACTTCTCATGCCATTGTTTAGGTGCTTGCTTTAGTCCATACAAAGATTTTAACAATTTGCACACCTTTCTCTCTTCACCTCTTACCACAAACCCATCAGGCTGATCCATATAGATTTCCTCTTCCAACTCTCTGTTAAGGAAAACTGTTTTTACGACCATTTGATGAACGATAAGACCATAAGAGGCAGCCAGGGAAAGTAGTACACAAATGGTTGTCAGTGTAGCAACAGGGTGAATAGGTGTCAAAATAATCTTCGCCTTCTCGCTGGGTGTAGCCCTTGGCTACAAGCCTTGCCTTATACTTCTCAATAGTACCATCGGGCCTTAGCTTCTTCTTGAACACCCACTTGCAGCCAACTGGCTTACAACCATAAGGTCGATCAGATAACTCTCACATCCCATTAGAAAGAATGGGGTCCATCTCGTTATGGACAGTTTCTTTCCAGTCATCTGCATCTGGAGAGGCAAATGCCTCTGCAATAGACGTAGGAGTGTTGTCCACAAGGTACACAATGAAGTCATCACCAAAGGATTTTTCAATCCTTTGTCTCTTAAACATTTGATCAAGCTCTCGCCCTCGCCCGTACAGGATCACAAAGGCGACTGGTTCCGGAGACCAGCTCTCCCGTTCACCAGTGGACGCCGGCGCTCGGGAGGGAGTAGACTATGGTGGTGGTGCAAGGAACGAGGCGTGACAAACCTAGATTGGTTTCGGTGTGTATACAACGCCCACGACGCGTGCCTTTTATAGTGCGGTTCAAAAACCCTAACGGGTGCGACGTGGGTAGCCCATGTCGCACGTTCGAGTCACTTGCATCACACGATACGGGAGTGACCCGAACCGCCTCAGTTGTGACTCGTGCGTCACGACTACGAACTCAGATTTCCAAAACAGCAAAATAAAGACAAATTTTGTCTCGGCTCGAGGCTCGAAACGCGATCGCGACGTGTCGTGTCAAGTCGAGACGAGCGAGCAGCGGCGGAAGAGGAGGAGGAGTGCGCGAGAGGCTCTCCACTTCTCACTCACATACAATCTCTACAACACTCGACTGTCACGACTCCGGACCCAGAGATATACATACTGTTATGTGCTCCTAGCCATGGACTCACAAGGGCCTCAGGGTTACCAGCCCCGGCCGCAACAAACAACGGCAGGCAGACCGGATTCATCGGCACGTAGTCCGGATCCCCGGTCTACTACTCCTTGTATCCATGCTAGTCATAACCAACTATGCATACCCAAGCGTCCACGAGTCGGATGAAACTGAAGGAAACGGGACCAAAGCTATACAGAGATGCTATGTGTCCAGAAAGTGCAACAACAATCGAGGGTTACTGGGGTTACCTCGCCCCAGGCCGATCACATCGACAGGCGGGCTCGGAAATGGATCATCGGCTCCACAACCCCTCGACTGCGACAACTATGCAGGCATAGCCAAAACTGTATAACAATGAGCTCGAAACCAACAACCGATCAAAGAAGCACTCTAGACATGAAAGTTGTATTAAACAGATGTTACTAGAGTAGCTTACAAGCAGAGGTCACATGACCCAATATTACATCATACAACGGGAAGCAAAATATGTTGCTAATCAACAAGAACCAAAAAGGCCTAAGAGGCCGCAACATAAGGCGACGTCCCAGCCCATAGATTCCAGGCTGCTACCTGGGAACCCCAAACTACTCGTCGATGTCCACGTTGAAACACCACCGAAGTGAGTAACTCCACCTGAACCAAGTTGAAGCAAACATGAGTACGGGAGGTACTCAACAAGACTTAGTTAACCTATTATATATCTGCTATCTTCAGAAAGGGTTTTATGCAGGCCATTTTGCGTAAAGCAATCTTTGTTTTCCAAGTTGAGGAAGGAATAGCACGTCTCATAGAGTATTTTGAAAACAGATGAGAAAGCTACTCATCTACTGATATCATCATCTTCTTGTATTCCACCAAGTCCTTCTCATTCCCACACTATCTTATGCTACAAGGATAACCCCTCTCGGCATCTCCGAGGAGGCACCCTTCAATCATGGTTAACAAGTTTTAGTCATTCCGTTGAAGTTATCTATGATCACAGAATCCGTTTCCAAGTCGTCCGTAACCGTGGACACGGCTTCTCGAGGAGATTTATCCCTGCAGGGGGTACACTTTACCCACACGTACCATCCGACTCTTAACGCCACATGTACGCTCCTTGGGAGCGCGGCAGAGGGTGGTTGGCTCCGACCTTTACCTTGCGTAACCCTATCCATGAGTCAACCCAAACAGGGCCACCCCGTCAACAGGGAGTTGGCCACCTCCTGACGGCACCTGTTCTGTGAGTCGGGATCAAGATCCGTGTACGTCCATCACTTGTCCCGGTCACGCCCTAAGTTTTCTCCAAATCATTTTCTGACTCACACGCAGATGGAAAGATCAAACTACGTGACTCATGGATGTGGCTAAACAAGTTAGTTAGTTAGGCGAGGTTCATTGGCTCGCTCGTGTGGTTGCACGCTCAGTCTTGGCTTCGAAGGCGAGAACTCGCTCCTAGGGGCATGAACAGGACAAAACGCCACAACCCATTGTGGCCTCACATCCATGCCAGTATCTAGTCAAGTTATCAAAGTTAATTCAAATCATAACAACATGACATAATAGATTCACGTATTGACCAGATTCATCAACCGGATGGATCAGATCACAACTAGGCATGGCTAAGAAAGACTCACAGGGTTTAGCGGAGCGCGCACAAACAAACCTATAGCTGCTAGGTGAAGTGGATCAGGATATCTCGGTTATGCATTATATAGGAGAACTCTATCTACGACCATAAATACTTTGAACCGCATGCAATATACGAGATCCAAAACACTTCGAAAATCATATATGAGCAGATAAGAGGTTATGCTTGCCTTGGTTATAAAAAAACCGGATAAAGATCTTCTGGAATAAGTGCTTGACTTGTCGGTTAAGATCAAGTATTCGCCATGGGGTTGTTGGCCTTCTCTTCGGAGTCACGTTCTACCGAGGGAGAAATAACACCGAAAGAGAAATAACAATCAATCATGGCATCGATGCAATGCGCAATATGTATGCATGATCAAGTTAATGCACTGAAATAAAGCCCTAAACATGTTCGATGAGTTGCTAGGGTTCGTATGTCAGTTATCCAATTTTACTGAAATTAGTCCGAAATAGGCCCCGGAGGGGCAATTCGGACGATTGTGAGAGTAGGTACCATTTTAAAAGCTCAAATGGGTTTGAAAACATCATAACTAGGTTGCATTTGTCATTTTGAGCAATTTGATATATAACTTTTAATTTTCTAATTTTAGTGAATAAAAACTTATTTTTATATTTTTAAATGATTAAACAGCATTAAATAAAGCTCATTTTTTTGAACATGTCAAACATGTGTGAAAATGGTATACTCCTGTAGAGTTTATTTTTCTGATCAAATTGGTACCTCATTTTTATTTTTTTGAATTATAAAACAGAAGTTATTAATTTTACAATTATTACTCATTTTCTGGAATTAGGAAATTTGGATTATGACACCATGCTGACGTCATCTTGACGTCAGCAATGGCCGGAACTCCTCTGCCTCCGCACGATTGCGCGATGCAGCGCACGATTCCGAAATCGATTGCCACCACGGGTACCAGCAGAGGGAGGCGGACACTAGGGTGGTGGTGCCGCCCGGAATGGATCGCCGGAGCAAGCTCGGCGGCGAGCAACCGCGGCGGCGGAACAACGGCTTCGGCGGGGACGAACTACAGAGAGGGAGAGGGAGGGCTAAGGCCACCGGGAGGAGCAGCAGCTCACCGTGAATGTTTTGGAGGGGTCGGGGAGGCTTGATACGCGACGGAAGAGGAGATCGGGCGGCCGCGGCCATCCGCCGGAAGCGAGGAAGAAGCCGCCGATCTCCCTGCGTTCGGCGTCTCAGCGCGATTCAGACAGTGAGGAGGTATAGGGCAGCGCCCTGGAGCTATCGGTGGTCTCTAATCGTTCAGGGGCTGTTCACAGAGACGCCACGGCGGCGAGCTTCGACGGCGTCCCTTCGGGTTTCATGGAGATGAGCACAGGGAGTGAGAGGACGAGGGGTTCAAGCCAGGGGTAGTGCAGGACGGTACGGGTCTTCTCCTCGCACACTTCTCCACGGACGAACGCAAGCAGGAGGTGGAGGCTCGATGTCGGAAGGGAGGCCACGCAGGAGGTCCTTCTGTCACGAGGTAGAAGACAAAGAGGAATTTTCGGAAACCCCCTAGAATTTTTGGAAATCGCCAAGAGGTCCTTTTCTTTAGAAAAACGGACATAAAACCTTGTTTTGAGGGCCTTTTTGCAAAGTAAAAATTTGGAAAAAATACTTTTTGAAAAGCTCACAAAATTTCCATCAAAACCATGTTTTGCTTTGGTGTGTTTGAAATATTTTTCAATACAAAATTTTGGAAACCATAATAAGTACTTTTTGGGGGATTTTCTGAAACCATTTAATTTCACAATTTTAAATTGGTTCAAACATGGTTTAAATTATTGTTTTCATGCATGTATAAGATGAACACAACACCACAACCCTAGTTTAGCAAAATTGGGATGTTACATCGACCTTATAAGATGGTGTGCACCTCATCTAACTTCCAATGTGGAACTAAACTTCCCACTCTCACCACTCACTTGTATGCATGGGCCATTTTGAGATTTCAGCATTTTCTATTGGGGTTATTCATTTTTGGTCCCAATATTTCAGCAGAAGGTTACTTTTAGGAGGACAGAGAAGAACTTGTTCCTGGTACAGGCGTGCTGTCTCGGGGACTGGAAGAGAATCATGGATGATGGCCCTTGACTGTTTAGGGACTGTGCTCTGATGCTTGAGAAATTTGATGGTGCAACTCCCATACCATCGGTGATCCCTAATAGTGTGGAGGTTTGGATCCAAATCCATAAGATCCCCCACTGTATCGCACAAACTCAATTCTTAGGAAACTTGCCAGCAGGGTGGGATCGGTGGAGAGAGTGGAGGTGAAGGTGTTCTCATCTGGAGAAGGCGAGTTCCAGAGGGCCAGGGTGAAGTTTTATGCAGCAAGACCGCTTCTGCGGGTGGTGACCCTCTCCCCCGAGGGTTACGGGAGCATGTTCATGCAGGTTAAGTTCGAAAAAATTCCAAAATTATGTGATCATTGTGGCTTGATGGGACATGGAGTCCTCGAGTGCGGCACTGGGTAATTCCAAGAGGAGGAACTGTAGTACGGGGATTGGATGCACGCCCCGATGGACACCTGGCACCTTAAAACTCCTCGGGTGCGTGGTGGGTACAACACACAACGCGGCTTTGTTAGCGGGGGGCGCAACTCTGAGATGCGCGGGGGCCGCTGAAACGGACAACGACGACGCCTAGAGGGGGGGTGAATAGGCGATTAAAACTTTTCCGGTTAATGCTTGCTAAATGCGGAAATAAACTAGGTGTTTAAATTAACAAGCATACAACCTAAATATTCTAGGGTCAACTAGATGAACCAACAACTTATGCTAAGCAAGACAAGTAACAAGGTGATAGCAAGATATATAACTTCAAGCTCAAAGGCTATCACAATGTAAATTGCATAAGTAAAAAAGCTCGGGTATAGAAATAACCGAGGCACACGGAGACGAAGATGTATTCCCGAGTTCCTCCTACAAAGGGGAATACATCTCGTTGGAGGGGTGTGAGCTCACCACGAAGGCATACTCAACGCCACAAAGGCCTCACCCTATTCTCCGATGAACTTCCGCCACAAAGGCCTAGTTCACCTTCCACTATTGGCAACCTTCAAACCCGAGGCACGCATCCACAACTTAATTGGAGGCTCTCGGTGTTACCACAATCTTGGGGAACGCATCCACAACTCAATTGGAGGCTCCCAAGAACACCACAAGTCGTCTAGGGTCCAAGACCCAAGAGTAACAAGCTCACAAACTTTCAACTTCCACGAATCCTCGTGGAGAGAGCAAACCGATGCAACCGATGCAAATGGCAAGAGAAAAAGTGCTCAAATCCTTCACTCTCAAATTCCAACAAAGCAACAAATGCTTATGGGGGAATAAGAGAGGAAAAACAATGGAGGAGAAACACCAAGAACTCCAAGATCAAGATCTACTAAGTTTCCCTCACAAAGAAGGAAGATGGATTGGTGGAAATGTAGATCTAGATATCCTCTACCTTCTCCCTCAAAGATATGCAAGAATCATAGGAGGGATTTGGAGAGGGGCAAGCTTTCCAAGGTCAAAAATGGTGGGGGAGAGAGAGAAAAATGTGCTTGGAAGACTTGGGGACCAATGGGGAAGAAAGCCCCCTTAAATAGTTCCCCACAAAAACTAGCCGTTTTGTGTGCAGTCTGAGCAGGATATTTCGAAATATCCGGTTCAAAACTGGACAGGAATATAAGGTCCGACAGGAATATCCGGTCCGAAGTGAATAATCCGGTTCAAATAATCCGGTTCACTCCAGTGAGAAATATGGTCCGAAAACTGCCCAAACCGGAATATGCGGTATGCCCCGAATAATCCGGTTCAAATAATCCGGTTCACTCCAGAAAGTTTTGACTCTGGTCCTTAGCCGTTTTCGAGCAAAAACTCCGGAGTGGAGGGACAGATGCCAACCGGATATTCCGGTTCAAAATTGAACCGGAATTTCCGCCCCTCGCAAGACTAACAAAAATAACAACACGAAAACTGCAATAACTTTTTCATCCGGACTCCGTTTTTGATGATCTTGGGCTCGTTGAAATCACCACAACGAGATCTACAATTATATGCAGAGAAACATCATTGTCCACCAATGGAAGATAAAACCAAATGGGTAAAGTTTTAGACCTCTCAAAAAGGAACACCCGGTAAAACTTCCAACACGAAAACTCACATAACTTTTGCGAATGAACTCCGAATTAGGTGAGTCCAAATGCATTGGAAAGATAACAACAAGGAGTATCCAAATAAAGGTGAAAATATTGATACCTCAAAGTATGGAGAAGTTACCACACATGGAAGGTGTGGGAACATTCTCAAAGATGAACGGAATATTTTCACCACCGAAAACGCAACAAGTTTTTCTTACGAAATCCGTTTTCGAGAAACCAAGGCTTGTCATGAAGATCACGACAAGCACTAAAACCCAAAGGATACAAAAGCCAAATAAGAACCAAGAAAGATGATATGCAAAGTATGCAAAGGTTTGAGCTCTCCATAACGATTCGATCGAGTTACTCACTTGAGAGCCCCTCTTGATAGTACGACTATATATCCTATAACCCGGTCTCCCAAAGACACGAGATCGGTAAAATAGAAAACCTATCAAGATTATACCTTTGCCTTGAGCATTCCACTTGAGCTAGATGATGACGATCTTGACTCTCTCAAGTTGGATCTTCTTTCTTGATTGCGCTTGCTAGCACAAACTCCGCTTGATGAAGACTTGCAAGTTGCTCCCCCATACACCATTATGGGAGAGACTAGCTCCCCCATACACCATTATGGGAGAGACCCTTCGGCAAATCTTTACAAGGCCACAATCTCCAAAAGGGTGGCAAGCATCAAGCATAGGATATCTTCTAGATGCTTCAGTTGAGCTTCCACGTCAAGCTAGATGACAAACACCGCTTGACGACGACATAGACCATGGGCTATATGAAATCTTCCTTTCGGTTCATGCCCATGGAAAGATACCTAACCACACATAGAGATGCGACACACACATATCATGGGTTAGTTCACAAAGCTATATTGACAATTGCTTACCATACCATGAGATACACAATCCCACTTGGTACAACTTGTAGCTTTGTGTGTTGATCGCTTGCTTGATCAACCTTGTATCTTTGCTTCTCACTTCTAAAGATGATGTCTTGAAGATGATAATGAAAGATCACCTAATCCTTTTCTTCAAGACACACTAGCAATAAGCTCAACTCAAACCATGACCATTCATCATATAAATCCTTGAATGTAACAATGGTCATCAAGGAAGCTAATAGAGTTCAACACATGAACTCCATTATTTCCTATGGACAAGATCTACAAAGATAACTCAATGCAAACATAAGTCCATAAGGATTGTCATTAATTACCAAAACCACATATGGGGGAACCATGCGCTTTCAATCTCCCCCATTTTGGTAATTGATGACAATCCCTTTTTACGAGGGTTTATATGATGAATGAAGCAAACATGCTAAACAAGAGCAAGGATGCAATAGCATGGAAAGGCAAATTCTTAAGAACGAAACTAAAGCATAAACCAAATTCCCTTAAACCCTCTAAACTTCTCCCCCATTGGCATCCATTGCCGAAATGGGCAAAAGGATTAGAAGGCCAATATAGTAAGAGCTCCCCCATAGTGTATGCATTCCTCATGATATGAGTGAAATCAAGTGCATATCTCCAAATATGAATAGATGGAGGGAGATCAAACTATATTGAGGATCCAAAGATTTACAAGCAAAGTAAAAGTGAAGGATACTTTCACAAAGAAGCAACCAACCACAAGGATCCGAAAAACCGATTGACCAACATCAATATTTTGATAGGATCAACCAAGTGTTCTAGAAAATCAAGAGGGAACTCCCCAAGGTACATGCACAATGTTAGATTTGAATTACTATATAATGTGCACAACATGGAATAATCACTCCCTTAGATAATTTTGAACACAAACAAGAGCAAGAGAATAGATTGGAGAAGAAGCAAAGCAACTTGCAAACAAATTACTCAAGCGAAATAGATGCGTGTGACAAGGAAAAACATTTTTAGGAGACTAATAGGATGATAGAATCATCAACATAGTCTTTCAATATAGGAGGCACATAGTGCATATCATGTCTTTCCCATACACACAAACCATCAAATGATAAAACACATAGGTCCACAAGCTTATTAAGATGCAAAAGGAATACCAAAACAAAAGCAAAGCTTGTGCCTTTTAGGAACCACCAAGGAATATAAAGCAATAAAAAGTGGTCACTAAAGAAATAGAATATCAATTAAAGATGAAACTATTATCGTGTGTATAAGTTTATAAGTGGACAACAATCACAAAGATATATATCCACAAAGAAACATGCACACACAAGATAGGTACAAAGGTGAAGAACATGATATCCAAGAGAGGTTCATAAATATACCAATAAGATTTTTGCTTGAAAGCAAAGCACTAAGCTTAGTTTAATCTTAAGGGGATATAGATGAACACACAAAACTCATCAAAGCATCACAAATATCACAAGGGAAAAGTGATAGTTGGAATGCTTCGAGAAAGGTAACGCATATCACAAAATATTCAAATGGTTTTTGAGAATTCATCAATATTGCATATGAGATACTTCAAGAAGAAGTTGCTAGATTAAACTACTTGGGATTGGTGAATCATGGAAATGATTATAAATATCCCCTTAGTATGTAATCATCCCGGCTTACTCATAGTTGCAATAAAGATGCTTTTGATAAGAAATTTGCATGAACCAAATGAAATGCAACAAAGGGAAATCATGCAAAGAAGCAACCTACACAAGGTTGAAAGCTAGAAAAGTATGCATGAGATAGATACTTGTTACCGAGACGACATTGGTGATGAAGAGGATGCGAGTTTGATAATCATCGTAGCTTGACTCCTATAATACCATGGTGAGAACACATTCCTTATGAATGGAGCAAGCAACCAATGTATCTCCATTGTACCTAAAACAAAATTCAAGTACAAAAAGGTACCCAAACTCATTGGGTCCGAAGTAGTTAGAACAAACTACAATACATAGGACAAAATCCAAATAAATATGTGCATATTAATATGAATTTGAATTTCATGCACATCTTAGCCATTTAGGATTTGATGGAGTTTATCCTATATATTGGATCAACGAAAGTAAGCATGCCAAAAGATATACATAGTAAATATGCATGCACAAAACTTTCAAGAACCAAAACAAGATACAAATTGGACAAAGAACTAATTAAACCAAGAAGCCACTCACAAGAGTGAAAAGAAAGAGAATTGTCCAAAATATATCAAGACCCAAATCAACACATGATTGAGGAAACCAACATAGAGAGGATACCAAAAAAAATATAAAAGAGTGAACAAACCCTCTACACTTTTCATGATAGCACACAAAGTACCAAGACGAAAAGTGTTTGTCTTCCAAAGAGACAAGTCATTGGGATAACAAACAAATTTAAAGACAACAAGTGTTCAAACGCATATAGGATAGTTCTTCCAATAATAGTGCATTATATATGATCTTGCATTTGAATACAAAATGCACACAATGGAATCATTACTCTCCATATATATTATTCAAACACTAGTCATGTTTAAATAAAATCAATTAGATGCAATACCAATTTAAGGAATGGTGATCTACTCAATGTAGGATAGCTTACCCAAGAATAGTGCAACCCAAAGAAGTATGACTTTGAACACAAGTGCACAAATATGGGATCATTGCTTTTCCTAACTGAAGAAAGCATAAAACAAATTTTGAGTAGAGCAAGGAAGACACAAAGGAGTTTGAACCAAACAAAATCCTTGGCAAGAAACAAGGCAATATTAGAGCAATGGCCAAAGTAAATATGATCAATAAACTTACCACAGATTATTATAACTTGTCAAATACAAGAGATGTATGTAGATATTTCTCGGCGGTAGATTTGTTCACAATCATATTCACAAAACATAAGCATGTGGTAAAAGATAGGAATAAAAACATGCTTAGATAGAGATTCTTGAAGGCTTCAAATAAAAATCGAAAAGCAAGGCAACAATAAACTCTCTAACAAACAAGATACCAAAGAAGAGAGACACAAGATATTTTAAGTAAATATGGAACTTGTTTGAGCAACATGTCACTTAGGAACAAGATAACTAAAATATCAACTCTAGGTGGCAATACCTCACATGTTCACATTTTCTAGGCTTGTAATATGCACATAGCTTATTACTCCCCCATAATGTGATAATCCATTGAAATCAACAAGAGGCAAAAATAAATCCAACTAGAGAAAGTTAATGGACATTTTTAGAAATGAATTTCTCATGAGAATGACATACCACATAGAGAATAGATAATATTGATATATCAACACTAAGTGGTATTCCTCATGTACACACATTTTAGGATAGTAAAGTGCAAAGCATATTACTCCCCCAAAATGGGATAGTCCATTAATCTTCCAAAGAGCCAACTAAGATAAGCAATGAAAGCAAATGAAGGCTCAACACAAAGAACATAAGTACATGGAATGCAAACCAACAAACATAACTAGATTACTCAAGATAGGTAAGTAGGAAGCACAACATATACAAACACATGCTAGAAACAAAATTAACATATGCAAGGGAGCAAGCAACTTTCAATGTATATAGAATTAAATACAAGTTACCGCTTGGAGGAACATTGGGAAGGAGATATATATATATATAATCCAAGTGACTTGGCTTGAGGAAATATACTTGATGAAGATCCCTTAATTCTTCATAAAATAGCCAAGTCTCCAATGCCCTCCAACTCCACCTATTGATCAAGTTTGAGCTTGTTGGTCCCCAACCAAGTTGGGTCCTAAGAGGTTAGTCACAATAGGTTTGGCAACCCAAATGGTTCTTTTCTTGACACCACTTGGACCACCAACATACTTGGCAAACACATTGCCCACATTATCCTTCCGAATGGAATAAGAATTATCAACAAGGATAGGGTTGGATAATGTACCATTGGTGCATTAAGAAGCAAAGTGTCCCTTCTTGCGACAAAGGTAGCAACATCGACTCTTTTCTTTCTTCTCAATAGGCTTCTCAACAAGAGGAGCATTGGATTGAGTCTTCTTAGGAGGTGGCCGTTGTTCAACTCGTGGTTGAGCATGAGATTGAACAAGAGGCCTCTTCCCTAGTTGCTTCTCACTAAGAGGCTTCTTCTTCAAAGGGCAAGATCTAACATGGTGCCCTTCAATCTTGCACTTGAAGCAAATAATCTTGGCCGGATCTTTGACTTGTTCTTGGCCCTTCTTCTTGTCAATAATGGACTTGTTCTTGAGATTGGAGTTGAATCCAAGTCCACTCTTGTCATTGGGAAGTCTTCGCACTCTCAACATCTTGTCAAGTGTGGAACTCCCTCCATGACACTTTTCCAAGTCTTTCTTCAAAGAAGTGACTTGGGCCTTGAGCTCTTTATTTTCCTCTACATGGTTAGAAACAACACAAGAGCTAGAGGAAGTAGATGCTTCATTGTTAGAGCAACAAGGCAAGGAAAGCAACTCATCACAATATGTAGAAACATTATGAGAGGATGAGTTACTAATACTAGAACAAGGCAATATAGCATTAATAGAAGAGATTGTTCTAGTTACCACATGAGGCTCACAAGATGTTACCTTTGTAGTGATAGCCTCAAGAGCTAATTTTAGCTTGGTATGGGATGCTAGAAGATCCTCATGAGAGCTAGATAGCTTTTCATGACTCTCTTCCAATTTCCCACACTTGCTAGTCATTAACTCAAGTTGAGCCCTTAGCTCAACATTCTCCTTCAAAATAGATGCTTCACAAGATGTGGAGTTAGTAGCACAAGCATCATTAGAAATAGAAGAAGACAACTTGGCAAGCTCATTATTCAACCTAGAGTTTTCCTCAATTAGATTAGCATTGCCAACAACAAATGCAACCTTTTCATTTTTAAGCACTTTATATTTAGCATTGGTATGGTCACGTGATTTAGCGAGATAGGTTATTTGTTCATTATAGAGCTCCTCGATAGATTCAAGTTTCTCCTCAAGAGTAACTCGGAGCTCATACTCTTCCTCAAGAGACGTAGTGAGGGACGCCTTTTCATCGGCATCACTTCTTTCAATCTCACCTTTAGTTTCAATGATTTTAGCGCTATAAATAGCAAAAGCCAATATTTCACTAAAAGGAGTGATAGCTTTACTACCTTTAGGGAGATCAAGAAGAACCAACTCACCTTTCTCCATTAAGGAGGCTTCGTCCTCAAACTCTCCATAAAATATATCCTCATCCTCATCATCACAAGATGTAGTGGGTTCCAAAGGTGGAGATACCTTTGAATCCCTAGCCATAAGGCACATGTGAGAAATGGATGGTGATGATGAAGATATACTAGACGCGCCATTAAGGTCCATGTCTTGTTCCACCAAAGAGTGGGATTCCTCTACATTGTTAGTCACACAAGTACTAGAGGAATTGGAAGCATTGTTTTCATGAAAACAAGACATAGGAAGCATATCATCATGAGATTTAGTTAAACAACTATTACATGATATGCAAGGACTATCAATACTAGCATGTAAGGAATTTTGAGTGCTAGAAGTGATTAAGTCCAAAGATAGATCATTGCAATGGGATAGAGATGAAGTATAGTCAATAGCAAATTCACTATCCACAATGCAATTTCTATCACCACTCACCATATCATTACCTTGTGACAAATCACATGTTGGTGGAGTGGAGAAAGATGTGAACTTATCACGGCCGGAAGTGGATGGAGAACAATCATCCTCAATAATATTGGACACATCATATATATCTTGAAGTTTTGTCCATAGCTCATGAGCGTTCTGAAAAGGCTTGATTGATTCAATAACTACATCGCTAAAAAAGCACAAGAGACCATTAGATACAAGAGTATCGAGATAAGAGTTTTCCTCATCCTCTAAAGATAAATCTTGAGAATCCTTTGGAGGAGGAAAATCCATATCTACAATTCTCTTAACATACTTTGGACCCATGTCCTCAAGAAAATTAAGAATGTGAATTTTCCAAACATCATAGTTTCTACCATAGAATATAAAAGCGGGATCATGTTCTATTTCTCTAAACGACATCGTACTCTCTAGGATGTAAAGCCTAATAAAGAGAGACGAGGCTCTGATACCAATTGAACGGACAACGACGACGCCTAGAGGGGGGGTGAATAGGCGATTAAAACTTTTCCGGTTAATGCTTGCTAAATGCGGAAATAAACTAGGTGTTTAAATTAACAAGCATACAACCTAAATATTCTAGGGTCAACTAGATGAACCAACAACTTATGCTAAGCAAGACAAGTAACAAGGTGATAGCAAGATATATAACTTCAAGCTCAAAGGCTATCACAATGTAAATTGCATAAGTAAAAAAGCTCGGGTATAGAAATAACCGAGGCACACGGAGACGAAGATGTATTCCCGAGTTCCTCCCACAAAGGGGAGTAAGTCTCGTTGGAGGGGTGTGAGCTCACCACGAAGGCCTACTCAACGCCACAAAGGCCTCACCCTATTCTCCGATGAACTTCCGCCACAAAGGCCTAGTGCACCTTCCACTATTGGCAACCTTCAAACCCGAGGCACGCATCCACAACTTAATTGGAGGCTCTCGGTGTTACCACAATCTTGGAGAACGCATCCACAACTCAATTGGAGGCTTGCAAGAACACCACAAGTCGTCTAGGGTCCAAGACCCAAGAGTAACAAGCTCACAAACTTTCAACTTCCACGAATCCTCGTGGAGAGAGCAAACCGATGCAACTGATGCAAATGGCAAGAGCAAAAATGCTCAAATCCTTCACTCTCAAATTCCAACAAAGCAACAAATGCTTATGGGGGAATAAGAGAGGAAGAACAATGGAGGAGAAACACCAAGAACTCCAAGATCAAGATCTACTAAGTTTCCCTCACAAAGAAAGAAGATGGATTGGTGGAAATGTAGATCTAGATCTCCTCTACCTTCTCCCTCAAAGATATGCAAGAATCATAGGAGGGATTTGGAGAGGGGCAAGCTTTCCAAGGTCAACAATGGTGTGGGAGAGAGAGAAAAATGTGCTTGGAAGACTTGGGGACCAATGGGGAAGAAAGCCCCCTTAAATAGGTCCCCACAAAAACTAGCCGTTTTGTGTGCAGTCTGAGCAGGATATTTCGAAATATCCGGTTCAAAACTGGACAGGAATATTCGGTCCGACAGGAATATCCGGTCCGAAGTGAATAATCCGGTTCAAATAATCCGGTTCACTCCAGTGAGAAATATGGTCCGAAAACTGCCCAAACCGGAATATCCGGTATGCCCCGAATAATCCGGTTCAAATAATCCGGTTCACTCCAGAAAGTTTTGACTCTGGTCCTTAGCCGTTTTCGAGCAAAAACTCCGGAGTGGAGGGACAGATACCAACCGGATATTCCGGTTCAAACTTGAACCGGAATTTCCGCCCCTCGCAAGACTAACAAAAACAACAACACGAAAACTGCAATAACTTTTTCATCCGGACTCCGTTTTTGATGATCTTGAGCTCGTTGAAATCACCACAACGAGATCTACAATTATATGCAGAGAAATATCATTGTCCACCAATGGAAGATAAAACCAAATGGGTAAAGTTTTAGACCTCTCAAAAAGGAACACCCGGTAAAACTTCCAACACGAAAACTCACATAACTTTTGCGAATGAACTCCGAATTAGGTGAGTCCAAATGCATTGGAAAGATAACAGCAAGGAGTATCCAAATAAAAGGTGAAAATATTGATACCTCAAAGTATGGAGAAGTTACCACAGATGGAAGGTGTGGGAACATTCTCAAAGATGAACGGAATATTTTCACCACCGAAAACGCAACAAGTTTTTCTTACGAAATCCGTTTTCGAGAAACCAAGGCTTGTCATGAAGATCACGACAAGCACTAAAACCCAAAGGAGAAAAAAGCCAAATAAGAACCAAGAAAGATGATATGCAAAGTATGCAAAGGTTTGAGCTCTCCATAACGATTCGATCGAGTTACTCACTTGAGAGCCCCTCTTGATAGTACGACTATCTATCATATAACCCGGTCTCCCAAAGACACGAGATCGGTAAAATAGAAAACCTATCAAGATTATACCTTTGCCTTGAGCATTCCACTTGAGATAGATGATGACGATCTTGACTCTCTCAAGTTGGATCTTCTTTCTTGATTGCGCTTGCTAGCACAAACTCCGCTTGATGAAGACTTGCAAGTTGCTCCCCCATACACCATTATGGGAGAGACTAGCTCCCCCATACACCATTATGGGAGAGACCCTTCGGCAAATCTTTACAAGGCCACAATCTCCAAAAGGGTGGCAAGCATCAAGCATAGGATATCTTCTAGATGCTTCAGTTGAGCTTCCACGTCAAGCTAGATGACAAACACCGCTTGACGACGACATAGACCATGGGCTATATGAAATCTTCCTTTTGGTTCATGCCCATGGAAAGATACCTAACCACACATAGAGATGCGACACACACATATCATGGGTTAGTTCACAAAGCTATATTGACAATTGCTTACCATACCATGAGATACACAATCCCACTTGGTACAACTTGTAGCTTTGTGTGTTGATCGCTTGCTTGATCAACCTTGTATCTTTGATTCTCACTTCTAAAGATGATGTCTTGAAGATGATAATGAAAGATCACATAATCCTTTTCTTCAAGACACACTAGCAATAAGCGCAACTCAAACCATGACCATTCATCATATAAATCCTTGAATGTAACAATGGTCATCAAGGAAGCTAATAGAGTTCAACACATGAACTCCATTATTTCCTATGGACAAGATCTACAAAGATAACTCAATGCAAACATTAGTCCATAAGGATTGTCATTAATTACCAAAACCACATATGGGGGAACCATGCGCTTTCAGGCGCTCAGGTCGATCGGCTAGAAGGGGGCGCGATGGAGGAAGAGGACAAGGTGCATCACGGGGAGGAAGTAATCGAAGAGTCTGGTAGGAAAAGGAAGCTAATGAGAACCTTAACCAGGTCTCTCGCAAGCGTAACTCAGGTGATGTGGGTCTAGAGGGCTCGGAGATTAATGATCTGAAGGATACAACAGCTAGTCCTTTGAAGATAGAGCAAGAAAGGGAGGAAAGGAGCCGACATCGTCCGGATGCACAGAAGCAGCTGCTGCTGTCCGATAGGGCCTTTGATGGCGAAGGTGGCGCGGTTCCCCACCACCGCCTTCCTACATAACCCCAAAAGAGTTGAAGCGGCAGAAGAAGGAGAAGAACCAGAAGGCAGGGGCATTGCAGACACCTCTGAGATGTCGGTCTCCCTCGAGGAGTGCCGCTAGCAGCAATGAGTTGCAGGGCTTAAACTGTTGCGGTTTGGGTAACGCTGCGAAGGTGAAGGAGCTGCGGGAGTTCGCGCGACGTGTTGCCACCACCATTCTCTGTGTGCTCGAGACTCAAGTACACAAGACGAGGGTGGAAGGACTTAGTTGTACACTAGGGTACGATCGAAGTTTTGCTGTAAGCAGTTCGGGTCGGAGAGGTGGCATAGGAATTTATTGGAATAATGAAATAAATGTTGAGATCTTACCGTATTCGCAGTATCATATCGATGCTATAATTTCTGAAAGGGGTTGTGAGCCGTGGAGGCTAACCTGCGTTTATGGGTAGACGACGACGCATTTGCGGTTTAAGACATGGGACATGCTAAAATATATATAATCGGCATTAGACCTCCCATGGATGTGCATTCGCGATTTCAATGAGGTGTTACATCGTTCAGAGAATGTGGGAGTATAGGAAAAAAGCCATGCACATATTGCGGGGTTTCGGGAAGCGGTGGACGTGTGTGGTCTCCATGATCTTGGTTATGAGGGACGGAGCTGGATGTATGAGAAGAGGATGGCGGGAGGCTCGTTCTGCGTGTCCGCGTCGATCGTGTGCTAGCCTCGGTGGACTGGTGTGCGGGGTTCTCGCTAGCAAGGGTCCAGAACCTAAGTTTTGTGGCATCTGATCATGAGCCTGTGTTGTTAACGAGGTGGAAAGTAATGGGAGAGACAGGCGCCGACACAAACCGAGGAGTTTCAAGTACGAGCTTATGTGGGAACGTCATGAGGGATTTACACTAGCTGTAGACCATGCATGGAAATTGTATGGTACAGCTTGCACGTTGCATGAGTTGAAGCGGAAATTGGACAATGTGGCTGGACAACTTGCAGACTGGGGAAGTGACACGCCACGTGACACTGGAGCTGCGGAAGTTAAATGTCGAGCTTGAGAGGCTGCAAGGTGATCCGATGCATCAGGGTCCGTCACATGCGAAGATAAAAATTACTGACCGCATTGTTGAGCTGAATCATAGGGAAGAGATCATATGGCAACAAATGTCTAGGATACAATGGCTAACTGCGGGAGACAAGAACACTAAGTTCTTCCATATGCGAGCCAGCAAGCGTAAGAAGAGCAACAAAATTACCAAGTTTGGAAGACCGGGCGGGAGTTTGTCCGAAGATGCGAGAGAGATGGGTAATCTCACAAACAATTTCTATAGGAACTTGTACAGTACGGAAGGTACAAGGAACATGGAGGCAGTGCGTGTTTTGACTCACGGGTGCAGATGAACTTGTTGTGCAAAATGCATTTTTAATGTATTTTAAAATGTTAAAAAAATGCAAACAAAAAATTTGGGTGTTCATGTAAAAAGCGACTATAAGTTGTAAAAAAGTTTCGCATCAAAAAGCGAAAAAAATGTTACGTATAGAGTTATTTTTTAACACCTGAGGATTTGTCTTTTTACACCCGGCGGCATAAAATGTCAGTACGAACATAGAATGTTTCGTACCAATACCCAAAAGTTTTGATTGATTTTTTTTGACATTTTAAATTTTGGTTTTTGGGGTGGTGGACTTATTTGCACTAGCACCAGTGAGTCAAAAGCCTTAGGGTGGGAGCGCTAGTTGTAATATGGTTTATTATCCAAGTGATATCAAATCCCACACATAGTGTTGCAAATATATTTGATAACCAGCTACATGGGTTTGATCACAAGTTTAGAGTTCATCCTAGTGTGGGAGCCCTAGCCATAAGTAAGTTATCTCCACAGAATTCATGGGGCGGATATCCACGAGCTCATGGGGTGGACAAGTGTAAACGTTTTGCTCTATGGATATCCGGATACCCCCAATTGACATGTGAGACCCACATGTCAAAGAGAAGTGATTTTTGTCCTAGGCTCTCCCTATCTCACTTTGTGTTTGAAATGTTGTTGCTTTGATATTTTGATTCTCTGTCCATATAATTATATCATATATTGTTGCCTAAATCTTGAAATATTCCTGCAGAAATATTGTTGAAATATTGTTCTAGTGCTGAAATGCTGTTATAGTTTTAGTGTATTGCTAAAGTTCTACTGCCGTGAAATTATATTACTAATATTGTTATTGAAATGACATTGGAATGCTAAAATATTACTCCATCCGTTCCTAAATATAAGATGGTCTAGCTATTGCTCATGTTGACTAGATATGGACTAATATGAGTAAACATATACACTAAAAGTTGTCTAGATACACGTGAATGTGAAAAAAGGTAAAATATCTTACATTTAGGAAATGATGGAGTATTACTTTTTAGGTAGTGCATAAAATCATGGGTATCCGACGGGTTTGGATATGGGACGGCATCCATACCCATGCATAATTTCGGATTTGGACCTGGATATCCATCCAAACCCGCCCCATTGCCATTCTTAGCCATAATATGGTTGCTTTAGCTATATATAAATAATACGAGATTAATGATAAAAATTACGAGTACATGGGAGTTGATCACAAGTTTAGAGTTCTATTATTGTGGTTGGACTGGTTTGGCTGTGCGCATGGCCTACAGAGGCCGAATATAACTTGTGTACCTCCTGGATGCAAGTAACAGAATGACTCTTTTCCAAAAAAAAATGCCGCCGGCAAAATGAGGACAAAAGAGAGATCAGCTTTGTTTAGGGCGTTATGATTTGAACAGAACAAAAAAGAGAGAAGTGGACATGTCTCTACTCCATACCTTCCGAGACCATCATTACTAACCATCTCTAATATAGCAACATAACTTAGCTACATGGTTACTATTTTTTCATGATCCACCCCAAAACGTCATAGCATGAACTGCATTGTTAGTGCAGCTCCACCCTTCTTCTTTTTCATGTAGAAAATCCTTACAAAAAAGAATCTTAAGCAAAAGTCAAATATGCCATTTAGTTGCTATTATCTGTTCAAACTCCCAGCCTGTCGCAAGAAATGGAACCATATAATGAGTAAAATAACAGCCATATATGGTTTGTGCCTACTTGGCAAGAACTCATAAAACTGACATAATGTATGCCTGAATCCAAATACCGAACCAGCATGTTAGAAAATCACATACTCCAAACTCTAATTTGAATCTTCCGTCACAAATCCCAGAAATATGGTCACACAAATTTACAGTAAAAATTCTTAGCCTGAGATAATATGAGGGGAGATGATATAAATAGGCAACACATTTTATTCCCGTCAAAGGGTTAATTTTCATCTGGTGATTTCCTGGAAAATGCTACTGCTGCGAACCTTAGCTGTTAATATCAATCATCCCGATTCATGACCAGAAGCAAATAAAGCAACTGAAAGCTATAAACAAACTCGCTCAGGAAGACAGCAAGTGTGGGGCAGTTAAAAAGAGGCATCATTTTGGTCTAGGCACAAATATATATTAGACAGATAAAGACATCTCTAATCCACATATTTTTCTATCACGGCAAGACAGCAAGTGAGGGCAAAAGAGAGATCAACTTGGTTTGGGGCTTTAAGATTAAACATATATATTATTAGAAAGAAAAGGACATGTGTCTCCTCCACAACTTTCTGTCACATGTTACTAACTTCTCTTGGATGGATTGCACATTCAGGCATTTTACAAGCAAACTTCAGTAAGAAGCTTAAGGTGCTTCACTTGTTTATGTTGATGACACATGCTTCTTATTTCTGGCAACTCGCTGCCACCAATCTGTTAACAGAAATTATGCATACAGATAACAAACCTACATGGTTGCTACATGACAATCTGTTTGTGTAATGGGAGTGGCAAAGATCAGGGGCAACAGCCCTTGGCATCCCATATAAAAATGGTACAGCAAAAGTCAAATATGTCTGTTGGCTGCTATTATCTATTCAAACTGCCAGTCTAGCGTAAGAAATGGAAGCATGACATAAAAAAAATAATACCAAAATACATTATCAACAACAGGCATGGCATATTATATACGCAATAAAAACTACAAATGATCAGTCCTTCTCTGAATGCATTAGCAGCTGCCTCCAGGTCTGTGTAATACATAGGATGATCATGCTAACTACTGACCTATTGCTTGCCTAGAAGTAGTCTCGTTCAAACAGCATACTCACATAGCGACAATCCGTGGCCATACCAATACCATACTCTCCGACCAGCACCATCTATTACCGGAAAATCTTTGAATAAAGGAAGAGCAAAGATAGGCTAATTGGTTTCTCAAGAAAGATCTGGAGGGCATAGATGGACCAGCTTGTGCTTGTTCATCACATCACAACCCTGCACAGGAAACAAAAAGAGCAATGCCCTAAATTTTCTTAACAGAGCCCAAGTGCAAATTCTAGAGAGCCATGAATTTCAATGAATGCTAATTTAAATAATATGTTGCAGAGCAAACTACTTTGGTGGTTGGGTTTGACAAGAATCAATACAGATATCAAATATTTCTGTAGCAATGTACATATACAAACTGTGACACTAATAGCAACAGATGCGCGTTTTCTCTCCATTGAGAAAGCAGTACAACAATTTACATTCAATGATAGCACATCTACCGGGTTAGAAAATATATTGGATCAATCTGATAGAAACGGACACCTACAAGACGCTGACTCGACATTTCGACAACGTAACAAAATTAGAAGGCCCAATGAATGATACGAAGTATGCAACTTTATTATTATTTAAGTGTTAAAGCATACATAATTCAGAATTCCTAAAACTCCCGCATTTCATACTATGTACACTCCACTCCACTCAGAGAAAACTCTCTCAACACAACACCTAGACAGAAGATAAGTTTTTACAGCAGTGCAGCAGGGCGTTGCACATCTCCATACCTCATAATCTCAGTGTATCCGACACCCTCAAATGGGGGGTGCTGCTGGCCTAGTCACGTAGGATGACAGAGTCCGCAATCTCCATCAGCGGCTCGAGGCACTCAGGGGCAAATTTTCGGGCAAACATATACGAGTATGTTGCATTGGATTTCCTCAGCTCCCTGATGAGGTTTGTTGACACCTCCCCAGGACGATATGTGTGTGGGTGGCCCTCGACTTGATCTGTCCAGTTCACCCTTGTCAGGCTATACTTGGTGCAGCCCTCAGGATCCTGCATATCCAGCAATGTCGGGAAGTAGTGCTCCTCTGGATAGCATGAGTCCCTACGTTCGAGCAAACAAGGCAACTTAAACTTCTTCCAGAGCCTCATGTCCCTCACAACCATGATGGCATGCCTCCTGGTCAGCACAAAGAACTGCGATCCAGCACGAAACCGATCATAGGGCACCTCTGGCAGCATCACTTCATCACCGCGGGCATAGTATCTATCATGAAGCACCCAGTCGTTGTCCTTAATCTCTATGAAACTGCGGTGGCGGCCGTGAGGACCAGCATTGTCGGAGAGGAGTGCATTGTACATAGTGGGGAAGGGATGGAGTGGGATGCATGACTGTGACAGCAGCGCAAAGAACTGGTTTGATGGGTCATCGATGAGGGCGGTGGCGAGGAGGCGGCGAGCCGCGGAGATGAGTGTGGGGGAGGCACGCTGCGTGGCCTTGGCTGGCACGAAGCGACCGCGGAATGTGGGCGTAGGCGGCAGCTCTAAGACAGAGGAAGGATCGGCGTGGACATATATGTTAAAGAGTTGGCGGTGGCCACGGAAGTACTTCTCCCAGAGTGGTGAGAAGACGATGTCCGAGTTGGTGAGGAAGAGGAAGGCGACTTTGGGCGCCGGGCGGCGGTGGAAGAAGGAGGTGGTCGCCGGCTTGGCGGAGGAGGACGACAGGATGGCTCGGCGGAAGAGCGCGAGGTCGTCGGACTCGTCGGCGTCCGGGATGGCGGGCAGCGTCTTTGGCGGGAGGAGGCGCGGCGCAAGGTAGAAGAAGACCGGGATGGAGACGAGCAGGATCAGTGAAAGCACTAGTGGCGAGGCGTGCGTGGTCACCGACGGCGTCATCTCCAGCAACCGCAGGAGATTAGCGGGATGCGGGCGGCGGGGTGGGGATTGGATCTTGGTGAAAGAGATGATTTTTAACGAGGGTAAGGGAGGAAGCCAATGAGAGCGATTGACAGGGACAGTCTATCTGGAATCAATTGAATGAAAAATGCTCCGCGAATTGGATCTTGCGACCCGGCTATCAGAGAGGACGAAAGACGAGGGAAATCGGGAGAATTCTCGGGAGACAGCACGAGCCAAAATATCAATCCAAGGAGCAACCAGACATGGCCCTCCTCGGAATCGAATCAAATGGCGAGTGGCGCCCGCGCGCCCTAGGCTCCGAATCCCGCCCAGACCCCGCCCATGTCGGCTGGCTTTCTGGCAAGATCCGGTAACCGCAGGAACAGCCAAGAATCGAGCAACCGACGCCAACAACCGGACGCGGCGTGGCCGAGCCGCGGGGGAAATGGCGGCAGGCGGGGCTGCTGCTGCAGCTCGCAGCGGGCGGATCCGGCCCGATTCCCCGCTGGGGAGGGAGTGGCGAGGAGGCTGAATCCCCGGAGTCGAGGGCGGGCGTGGAATCGGGAGATTTTGGGAGATCTTTGTGATGTGAGGCGGAGAAGGGGTAGGAGGTTGGGGAAGATGGTGGTGGGAGGGGAGTGAGGAGGAGGAGGAAGAGGGTAGGAGGGGTGCGTGCGTGGCGTGGCGTGGCGGGGCTGGTCGTTGCTGTCATGCGGTGGGGCCGACGATCGAATTAATAAACTTAAATTTTGCGACGTAATTTGGTTACGCGGCGGGCAATTATGGTTAGTGGACGCCACACTGTCTCTGTCCTGTGCCTGCTTCTGTTAGATCGGACGGTTGGATCCGCCAGGAGCATTGATCTTGATGCACCCAGCGCGTCTAGATGACCTCTTGAAAGTTTTTTTTTTTGACAACAACCTCTTGAAAGTTGGAAGTTCTAGAATAAAGGACGCATGTCAGAATGCCATGTTCTCATGGAACATATATACTACTTCATCCATTTTTGTCCAATTTTGAAACAGTTAATATGAGACAGAAATAGTACCAAGACATATTTTAGTGTTATACTAGTTGAATGCCCGTGCGTTGCTACGGGGTTTTAAAATTTCTTTCGCCATTGCACGTCTAAGCAAAATTCACGTTAGGGACGAAGACACAAGAAAGGTTCGGGGTTCATCTTCTAGAGGTTCAACACTAAACGTGTTAATCATGTAATTTTACGACTCTTGTGCACATAAGCATTGTTATCAAGTTTTACACCATCAGGCACCACTATCCAAGAATAAAGTAAAGATGGCCATGTAAGATTTTCACTTCACGTGATTGGAGATCATATGCTTAGAAAATAAGGACCTAGCAAACTTTATCTTATACGAACGCACAATAAAAAATTGCATAAAGTATGACATCATAACTGATTATGTTAAACGGATCACAATATTTTGTTCCATTAAATTGAGGAAAATGATAAATAAAAATAAACTCACTTATTGTAAGGTCATGCATCATTAGAGAATCAGCATGTAATTCATCAATATTATTTACACAATCATCCATACATCTTGCTGGTGGGAATTTGTTTCCATTGTAGACTGACCATGCTTCATTTTAGACGAAAGAAGCACTGTAGTTTTTTCCCACAAACAACGGCTCCGTTTCTAACATCACGATTCCTATAAAATGCCCCATTCGGTGGTAAAGAATCATCATGATTATTTATAGAAAGAATAATATACAAGAAGATCCATCACTTAAATATCTTGAATAACATTTTGGAAAAAAAAAATTATCGGCCAATAATAATACTCCATCCGTCCATTTTTATAAGGCATGCTACTTGCTATTTTAATTTTAACCAGATACATAGTATAATGAGTGAATCTATGTACAAAATGAGTCTACATTCACTCATTTTATAATGCATGTGGCCGAAATTGAAATGTCTACTAAAAGTGGACGGAGGGAGTACAAGAAGATATATAAAAAATGAATCTATCTAAGTTCTCTCAATGGCTTCCACAAGGTTGCAAATTAACTAACTGCATACGTTTAGTCTACTGCCGTGCATGATCGCCATCTATCTTAGCCTGAATTATGGAAAGTATGTTGGAAAAAAGGCTACATGAAGAGAGCACCGCAAAGCTTCATTATTTCATTCTTAAATCTAGGAAGAACCTAGTGAGTACATATTCACCCCAGAGAGCTTTCAGTAAGATATGGCTCATGGTCAGCGGGAAGCACAAACTCACAGTTCAAAGCCACCATCCAGGAAAAAATGTGGCCAAAGACGAGATCTGGTGGAGACTTACCTTGGCTCTGGCGAGCACGAGGACGGCATGCCTCTATTGTCCCTCCAACTCCAGGGATCCAGCCGCGAACACATCATAGTTCCACAATTAGACGTTCCGTCTGTTGGATTTAATTAGTTTCAGAATGCATAACTGGGTACTACTAAGAAAGAGATCAATACAATTATGGTAATGCCACTCCGTAAACTGCACTCTATGCCATGCTATTGTATTTATCCATAATCACAAAGCAGGCACCGAAAATGTACTTGATATTTGAGGCTCAACGGTATCCTTTTACAAATGGAGCAGCTTATAACCTAGAATAAATGGAAAAACATCAAATGTCAATATCTATGCACATGTAACCGAAAAAGATAACATGTCAATATCTATATATGCACATGTAACTGGAAGAAATAACAGAAAAGCTTGGTTTATGGCATTGGTGATAACCGTGAATATTTGCTTCTTGATACAGTGGAAGAGATGTTCCCGCTGAACCTCAATCTACATGTTTGCCATACACCAGCTAGTACTTTATTTAATGGGAAATAAATACTCTTAAAAAACATTAGTAAAGTATAGAATATCAATTAGATAGAGGGAAGATGAGATCTTGAAAAAAAAATAGTGTGAAGATGACGATAAAATATCATATGACCACGTATCATTAACTTGAGCTGGTTGTTTTCTTATTTCCTGGCATATTCTCCCCATAAATCTCACGTGGCCTCACACCCAAGGAAATTTTCATATGTCATATCCACCTCTATAACATTGGGATAACAAAAATAATGCAAATTCCACCACACTAAATTGTAAATTTCAGATAGATGTCGTGCAACTGCTCGCAATTAGGATGCTTCCGAGATGCTCATGAAGCAAACCAGGAGCTTCAGAATTGACCAACTCGCGATTGGTCAAAAACAACCATTAATCCAAAGCAATGGGATCGAAATAGGAGAACCAGGAACACCAAGCAGCTAAATTTCTGAATTCTCATCCTAATTAGAGGAGAGAAAAAACTTGATAGATGTAATAGTGTAGCACACTATACCTCGAGGCAAGAAGATAATCTGCACTTTTGTGTGGGTGACGGCAGCACAACACGAATCTAGAGGGACTGGTGGCGAGCGCACCGGGCGTCCATGAGGTGAGACACTCGGAAGAACGGCAGGCCCGCCAAGGGCAGCACACGGTCCATGAGCCAGAAGCAGACTGCAAGTGTGAGACAACATGAAGTGAATCAATCAGCTTGGCTTTGCTAGATTCAATAGGGCCTGCGCCAACGTCAGATGCTATGAATTGGGCGTGCGTCAACAGCGACGGGCCAGCGCGCACCCCTTGCCGAGGTTGGCGGAGTCCTAGGTGGAAGGTGGTCGACGATGTTCCAGACGACGAGATTGCCCGCTCCGGCTCCACGCCATTCTGGATGGAAAGCATAGTCATCCAGATACAGAGTACACCTCGCATGCAGAGACAAATCACAACTTGTGCAACAAACAAAAGGCATGCATCAACATGGTAATCAAAAAGATAGTTTACCTTAAAGAAGGCATGCAGGAGAACTTGTCCAGCTTTTGGTCCTTTGCAAGGATCCCATGAGCACAGAGAGTACACGATGTATATGGGAAAATGCATTATCAATAGTTACAACGATTTCAGGATGTCATCTAGGACAAAACAACTTATGAATTTACGGATATAAGGTCTATTGTATCACTGCTAGCCAATGGCATTACCTCGGACAGTTGATCCCTCTGGCCTGGTGATGCCTCACTTGGGAGCTATCTGTAGTGTATACATCACGAAATAGTACAAATTTAGTGAATTTCTATTTAGAAATTGTGCAGGAACTGGTGTTGCCTCTATATATATCATTGAAACATAATTAATAATTGGAGAGAAGCATGTGTAAGAAGTTGTAGAGGACAACAGATTATTATTGTGAAATTGCAATTAAATTCCGGATACATTGGTAGTTGAAAAATCCAAACATGAACAAAACCACGAGTAGCTTCAAGGATCTCGTAATTTCAAGTGAAGGAAGAAGCGAAGGTTTGTGTGCGGTTGTTCTTACTGATATTTCTACTATTAAATCTTAGTGGGATGAAAAACTATAGCTTGATTGTCATCTACAAAGAAACTATTAAATCTTAATGGATGGAAAAAATAGCTTTTGATTGTCATCTACAAAAAAACTATTAAATCTTAAAGGACGAAAGAAATGGAGACCATGTTACAGGAGCCATTTAATTATATCAAGTACCAGACCTCTTATGCAAATAAATGGAAATGTCTAATCATGCAGGTGTGCAGTCATACTCCAGGCAACTAATATAGCAACAGGAGACAAGAATGCCGTGGCCAGCTCCATCGTCGCCACTTTCATCTTCCCCCGATCCTTCCTATCCTCCTCCACTCGACCGTCCTGCGTGCTACCCTTGGCGGCGGTTCGATGGAAGCAGCAATTAGCAAAAATGCAGTAGAAACAATATAGCAGTAGCAGGAATCAGTAACAAACATTTTTTCTCACCTCGCTCTCGTTCAGTCATAACTCGCAGAAGATTCCAATATAATCGCAGCAGGGCAGCATTCATTTCTGAATCGTGAAGATCGAAGCAAGGGCCAGCAACACAGACCCACTAAATTGCAGCTCCCCTCTCCTAGTCATTCTCCTGTTGTTCTTCTCCGCCTGCACCTGGTGTCTAGCGGGCGAGGGTGGCCATGCGTCTCCGGCTGCGGGCGGGCAGATCATGGCTTGCGGGCGGGGGTGGCCATGGGTGCCGGTCAGCGTCAGGCGGGGCAGCAGGTCCGGCGGTGCGTCTCCGGCCGGCGCGTCATGGCAGCCGTGCGCGCGACATCGACAGCGGCATGGAACCCAAAGAGGACGAGAGGATGGCGACGCGGACAGTACGTGCGGGAAGGACGGTGGTCCAAGGCATCCAGGCCGGCGCAGGACAGGACGGCGATGTGGGCATGGGCAGAATGCGGACCGGCGGCGGTGACCTGTGCAGTACGGGGGGGGGGGGAGAGATGGGAGGATTGGAGAGAACGACAGTCAATACCGGAAAGGAAACGCCTGTGATTATGCTTTCTTTTTTTTGGAAGGAGCGGTTGGCTCGGGACAAAGCGTTGCGCGACGAAACGGTCTGACGTATCGCGAGGGCGGGCGAAGACGGAACGAAACATTCTTTTTAGGTAGTAGAGATAGAGATATATCTAATTTTATCCAGGTTTGAGACAATTAATATGACACCAGAGGGAGTACAAAATATTGACACAAAAACTGTTTGGCATGCCATAGAGAAAAGGGAAGAAGTTGTATATGAAGACAAATCAAACACAAAAAAGCTAGAGTTTGTTTTCACGTTTGACAGTCGATTATGGGTACCGCCATCCGGCATGTCGCGAGGAGTAAATTATAAAAATTACCACCTCTGGGACCGTGTTTGCGAGTCGGTACTGATGATTTTTTAGAAAATAGATCTACCAGGTGTGGGACTAACGACAACATAAAGAGTTGATTTTCGTCTAACGACATTTTGACAGCTAACAGGCGAGGCCCATTTGTGAGGCTCACTTGGCCTACAGGTGGAGGATGAGCTGAGGTGGACGTGAGTCCCACCTGTCAGCCCATATTTTTTCCCTCTCTTCTTCCTTCCCGATCTCACATTGCACACCACCGCCATTTACCCTACCAGCAGCCGGCTGCTCCCTACGTCCCTCTTTCACGCAAGGCTCATGCACTACTGTCTCTCAACTTGCCTTCCTCTTCTGCCCCTTGTCCTTCCTTTCTTCTTCCAGCTAGCACAACCGCGGCCATGGAAGCCACCCAACTCAGATCGGCACACGCCGCTGCTCTGGTCTCCTGACGCCGCCGCTGCTAATAACGATCTCCCGTCCCAGCGTCGGCCGCTACTCTGGCTCAACGAACATTGCCTCTAGCTCGCAACCATGGTCGTCCACTCCAACTCCACGGTCGCCGCCATGCCAATCTTTCCCTCCATGAACGGTGTTGTCTCGCCGTTCTGCGCCGAATATTGTCTCCCGCAAGAGCGAGGAGATTAGACGGTAGCATGGAGTACTTATGTGAGCGGGCACAACGCGGCTTCCCTCCTTAGGAAGTCTTGCGGCGGCTACGTCGGCGATGGGGCAGGCTTCGCAAGCTCCAAGGCCGATGTAGACGGGAGGAGGAGGAAGAAGAATGCTAAGGTGAGCTCTCGTCCGGAAGGGTGCGGCTGGCAGATAGGAGGGCGCGACGGGAGTGCGGCGGCGAGGCACACGCTAGGACCGCGCCGACGCTTGGAATAGGGCAGCGTGAGGGGCTCGACCGCGCGAGAGGGGGGTGGGGGTGAACGGATAGTATGGCCACCCGGGCGATCATGTCGTCGCACTCCCGCGTGTTGCCCCGGGTGTGATTCGTCCAGTTGTTCTGGGAACCCGGCAGCTGGTTGACGAAGGGGTCGAGGCCGATGCGGTCGCCGCCTTGTAGATCCTCGATGTAGAAGTATGTCTGCTGCCACATCCGCGCCGAGTCCACCAAGACCAGCCGGTGCAGATGGGTGCCTTGCCGGGCCACGATGATGGCGCATCTGCACTTCAGCAACGACCCTTGCGCCACCTCGGTTCCTCCTTTGAGGAAGAACATCCGGACGAACAGGTCGAGGTTGGGCCAGATGCCCAGGTAGTTTTCGCACATGCTTACAAAGTAAGCCAGATACGTCATCACGTTCGGCCCCAGATGGTGGATCTGGAGCCCGAAGTAGGTGAGACACGAGGCCGCAGTCCAGGTGGGAGAGGAAGAAGACGCGCTCATTTGGCAGCGGCTACGACGAAACCTCGAACTCTCGCGGAGCCCGCAACATTGTCCGCAGCCCCTCGTCGATCTCGGTGTCCGGGGAGCGGATGTAGCTGGTCACGGCCACTGTTGAGGCCGGGCCAAAGAAGCCCATGCCTCGATAGTAGTGAAGACCCCCCGCATCACGCAGGAGCCCTTCTTTGGCGCGTCGGCGGCGGCGGCCATGGCCCTCCTCGAGTGTAACAGCCCAAGTATGAAAACCTACCATTTAGAATGTTTGATTTCTTGTTATTAAAGTATTGCATCATGGCATCATATTTATTTCCTTGTTTGCCTTGTTTGCTATTTGTTTTGCATCTGTTCTTAATTGTTTTCACAATGAAAATCAAACAATTTCAAATGCTTGTTTTCATACTTGTTCTGTTACAACTTTTGAAATAAAAATCACAAATGAAAACAACCAATTTGTTCCATTTTATTCCATGTTGATCACTCATTAACTTATTGGTTTTAATCAAACAATTAATTCAATCAATTAATTCAAATCACCTTCAATTTCAAATCAAATGCATCAAACAGAACCACCTTGAATCTAGGAAAATCTCTAAACCAATCAAATCATTTTAATCACAGCTAGGCCCCTGTTAATTAATCTAGACCCCTGCAAAATATTTTTCTAGTCCTTAGCTATTAAAAATGGCAGATTTGCACTATATCTTGTAAATTGCATAAGAAAATCATTGTAACTACAATTTTGACTTTTTAAATATGTTTTCTGTCCCAAATTAAATGTTCTATCCAAATATAAAATTTGTTCAATGTTTTGAATATTTTAAATTGGTGCAATATTTGAAAACTTGTGAAATTCACTTAAACTTGCAAAATTCATAACTTGGTCATAAAAATTCCAAATTCCACAAAATAAATATGTTTTCCAATCAACTTGTCATGTACTTTCCAAATATAAATTTTGTTTGCTGTTTTGAATAATTTAAATTGCTGAAAACAACTGTTTCTTGTTTAATGCATTTAAAATTGCCAAAATAATAACTTGCTCATTTTAAATCCAATTTCCACAAATGAAATATGTTTTCCATGCAGAATTAAACCCTCATTCCAAATATAAAATTTGTTTCATGTTTTGAATAATTAAAATTGGTTAAATGATTTAAACCTTGTTTAAATCATTTAATATTGCTAAATTCATAACTTGATCAAAACAAATTCTTTTGGGACATATAAAATATGTTTTCAAACCATAAAAGCATAACCTTTTCAAATATAAACTTTGTTATCTGTTTTGAACAATTTAACTTGATGAAAACAACAAATGTTTGTGTGACACCTTTAAGGAACCAAAATTTCCTAACTTAATGAATGAATTTCTAAACTTGGTAAACCTTATTTCCATTTGGTTCTATTGTTGTTATTTTGCTGTTTTCCTCATCCATGCATCATGCTAATCCACTTTCACATGTTGATTAGTTGTAGAACAATTAATTCAACCATAATTCATGGGCTTTCCATATGCAATCCAATTGCATATGGGTCCATTTAATTTGTGTTATCTTGTCAGCTAGTTTATTTTGATGCATCAATTAAATGGTCATGCATCATCCCATTATTTGTGCACTATGCCATGATATTGATTGTCTACCTTTTCTGCATTGTTTGTTTGCTTCTTCTCGGATAAACGACGATGTTGAGACCGACGATCCTTACGACACCCCTTCTAAGGAGTTAGCTCAGTACCAGGCTACTGGGTTTGCAGGCAAGTTATCACTCACATTAACCACTGTGTTCCTTTCAACATTGGTTACCGATACTTTCCGTTGTTCTTTTCTGCTAGCCTTAGTATTAGTTGTTTCTGTTACGAACCCATCACATGAATCCCTTAACCTTGATATTGCCTCACCTCCACACCTATAACCATTGCTTGTGCCCGTGTCTTACTAGCATGCTTAGGTTGTTTTGCTCGAGTCTGTTAACCGTTACGTTCTGTTGCTATCTCTATTATGTTCTGGGGCTCGATGTTCAATCAATCAATCAATCATGCTAATGTTACTATTAATAATAAATTTGATGATAAGGCACCGGCAGGAGGCCCTGTGTGGTTTTGAGGCCTGCTAGTGTCGACCCTAATAGGAAAAGGGTCTTGTCTACTGATCCATGATGAGCGCACTACCCGCATGTGGGAAGCGAGTATGGGCGCCCCCCTCAACTTGACCTGATTCGCATCTCGTCCAAATCGCCTCATTTAGTTCGTGTTTTCCATTTGCCGCATGCATGTTTTTGCGAGCCCAGGCCAGGGTGGAACTTTCGTAGTCGGCATATAGGGGGACACGTTCTTAGAGTGCTATGAGGGTCCATTTTCTTCTGGGCTCGATTAGCCGTGCGCCCAAGGTGCTTTGGGCTTGATGCGAAGAATGGTTGGTTGTGTCGAGTCCCCGCTTGGTGGGGTGATCTCCCATCTGGCGGGTTATTCATACGTGTACGGCCAAATTGGTGCAACCCTGCAGGGATAATCTTCTCGAGAAGCCGTGTTTTCCGCGGTTATGGATTACTTGGTGAAAGTACTGGCTAACAAGTACTCAGGACAACTTAAACATAATGATCAAACATGTTACACCCAATGATTAATAACTTGACTAGTAATAGGTTGATGACACAATAATTTGATTCACCTTTAATACAACTGTGTGAGTTATCCTCGGATTGCTTCTTTGGATAAGGGGCGAGATCCAGGATGGGTTTGTTTGAAGTTATCTTTCAGTTGGTTACAATACTCAATCTTATCTCCTTTCTGTTAGCCGGAAGTGGTAGAATCTCTGTAGTTGGTTAGCGCAGCCAGTTGCATCATCTTTTATATCCCCTTTCTTCCGTTGAACCCAAAGCATCTGTGCTTGGTGTTGAAGGGTTACACTTTGGTGAACTGTGAGTCTTGCTTGCCAGTACGTTTATGTACTGACCCCTTTGGGGCTGTGGTTTCCGCAGACCTACGTTTCCGAGGATCTACATGGTGGCTACTACGTGGAGTATGACGAGACTGCTGACGAGTAGATAGCGGACCCGGGCAGGATCCGAGACTTCGTGGATGGGCTCCGTCTGTTTGTTTCCGGCCTCTTAGGCCTATTTGGTTCTTGTCTGTACTCAGACATGTTGAATGCTTCCGCTGTATTGTACTGATGTATTGTTGGGACATGTGTCCTCTGAATGATTGTATTTGCTATCTCTGCTCTAATGAGAGCTATTTGCAATCTTATTTCAATCTCTTGTGTCTTAGAGATATGTTGTGATTATCATTCGTTTAACGCTGTTGACGTACCATGTGTGATTGGTATGAAGTACGTCGACAATAGTGCCTTTGATCTCTAGTGGATAGTTTACATCGACGATGGAATAGCAGGGCTTGTGTTGTCGCGCATAAGCACAGGCCTACCAGGAAGCTGGGACGTGGGAGCAGTTATGCCCCATAATCCAAGCATCTGCTATCCAGTTCGGCCCGATGAGTATCCCCTAGAAATCAGGGTACGACAAATGGTATCAGAGCCTGTCTGCCTGTAGGATCCCTTTTTACTGGTCGCAGTTGAGTCTAGAAACTATTTTGTAGCTATATAGGAAAAAATGAAACATGAGAGTAGGAATTCTGCCATTTTTCTTCTTTCCCCACCCACCCACCCTTTTCTGGTAAGGAAGTGCAACGTTGTTTTCTGTTCTCACCTAAACTTTCAAGTTAGGATTTCACGAATCCTGGTTTCTCTAGGATGGTTATATCTACTAGTCCATAGGAATGGAGGTGGTTGTGACATGATTTATCATGTTGCCTACTCACGATTGAGAACGGAGGCGTGTAAGCCCCGGAAGCAGATCCTCTATTCCTTAAGCAGTAGATATTGATCCTTTAGAAGCCCGGATGGGTTTTTCCGTAGTACCTCAGGAGTGTTTTGTTCTCGTTTTCCCCGATGTTGCTATCCTGTTCTTCTCAACATCCTTTTCGTCCATTCAAATCTTGTTGTTGTTTTCCACATCAATTCTTTTACCGGCGTCTAATCAAAACTTCCCAAATATCAAGTCTATCTGGCCAGAAAGGGTGTTGTTGTTGTTGTTGTTGTTGTTGTTGTTGTTGTTGTTGTTGTTGTTGTTGTTGTTGTTGTTGACAACAGGCTATGAGAGCTGGCATTCCTAACACCTGGGGTTGTTTCGAGGAAGCATTCCTGAATCACCACATTCCAGATAGTCTATTCTCCAAATGAATCAAATTATGTTCAATTATACACCTTCCATACAAAACCTCTCCCTTTACTTCAAAATGTTCCGGTGGTTTCCAAATTCCCTGACATCTTTCCAGAAAAGTTGCCAGGGTTGCCTATCGTTTTGAACTTCCAGAAAAACTATCCAATGTGCACGATGTGTTTCACGTGACACAGCTCAAGAGGATCTTCCCAAGAAGTTTCCGGACCTTTTCTTTTCTCAGCAGGAATCTCGGGGCGCGATTCCTTCAAGGGGGGGCGTTTTGTAACAGCCCAAGTATGAAAACCTACCATTTAGAATGTTTGATTTCTTGTTATTAAAGTATTGCATCATGGCATCATATTTATTTCCTTGTTTGCCTTGTTTGCTATTTGTTTTGCATCTGTTCTTAATTGTTTTCACAATGAAAATCAAACAATTTCAAATGCTTGTTTTCATACTTGTTCTGTTACAACTTTTGAAATAAAAATCACAAATGAAAACAACCAATTTGTTCCATTTTATTCCATGTTGATCACTCATTAACTTGTTGGTTTTAATCAAACAATTAATTCAATCAATTAATTCAAATCACCTTCAATTTCAAATCAAATGCATCAAACAGAACCACCTTGAATCTAGGAAAATCTCTAAACCAATCAAATCATTTTAATCACAGCTAGGCCCCTGTTAATTAATCTAGACCCCTGCAAAATATTTTTCTAGTCCTTAGCTATTAAAAATGGCAGATTTGCACTATATCTTGTAAATTGCATAAGAAAATCATTGTAACTCCAATTTTGACTTTTTAAATATGTTTTCTGTCCCAAATTAAATGTTCTATCCAAATATAAAATTTGTTCAATGTTTTGTATATTTTAAATTGGTGCAATATTTGAAAACTTGTGAAATTCACTTAAACTTGCAAAATTCATAACTTGGTCATAAAAATTCCAAATTCCACAAACTAAATATGTTTTCCAATCAACTTTTCATGTACTTTCCAAATATAAATTTTGTTTGCTGTTTTGAATAATTTAAATTGCTGAAAACAACTGTTTCTTGTTTAATGCATTTAAAATTGCCAAAATAATAACTTGCTCATTTTAAATCCAATTTCCACAAATGAAATATGTTTTCCATGCAGAATTAAACCCTCTTTCCAAATATAAAATTTGTTTCATGTTTTGAATAATTCAAATTGGTTAAATGATTTAAACCTTGTTTAAATCATTTAATATTGCTAAATTCATAACTTGATCAAAACAAATTCTTTTGGGACATATAAAATATGTTTTCAAACCATAAAAGCATAACCTTTTCAAATATAAACTTTGTTATCTGTTTTGAACAATTTAACTTGATGAAAACAACAAATGTTTGTGTGACACCTTTAAGGAACCAAAATTTCCTAACTTAATGAATGAATTTCTAAACTTGGTAAACCTTATTTCCATTTGGTTCTATTGTTGTTATTTTGCTGTTTTCCTCATCCATGCATCATGATAATCCACTTTCACATGTTGATTAGTTGTAGAACAATTAATTCAACCATAATTCATGGGCTTTCCATATGCAATCCAATTGCATATGGGTCCATTTAATTTGTGTTATCTTGTCAGCTAGTTTATTTTGATGCATCAATTAAATGGTCATGCATCATCCCATTATTTGTGCACTATGCCATGATATTGATTGTCTACCTTTTCTGCATTGTTTGTTTGCTTCTTCTCGGATAAACGACGACGTTGAGACCGACGATCCTTACGACACCCCTTCTAAGGAGTTAGCTCAGTACCAGGCTACTGGGTTTGCAGGCAAGTTATCACTCACATTAACCACTGTGTTCCTTTCAACATTGGTTACCGATACTTTCCGTTGTTCTTTTCTGCTAGCCTTAGTATTAGTTGTTTCTGTTACGAACCCATCACATGAATCCCTTAACCTTGATATTGCCTCACCTCCACACCTATAACCATTGCTTGTGCCCGTGTCTTACTAGCATGCTTTTGGTTGTTTTGCTCGAGTCTGTTAACCGTTACTTTCTGTAGCTATCTCTATTATGTTCTGGGGCTCGATGTTCAATCAATCAATCAATCATGCTAATGTTACTATTAATAATAAATTTGATGATAAGGCACCGGCAGGAGGCCCTGTGTGGTTTTGAGGCCTGCTAGTGTCGACCCTAATAGGAAAAGGGTCTTGTCTACTGATCCATGATGAGCGCACTACCCGCATGTGGGAAGCGAGTATGGGCGCCCCCCTCAACTTGACCTGATTCGCATCTCGTCCAAATCGCCTCATTTAGTTCGTGTTTTCCATTTGCCGCATGCATGTTTTTGCGAGCCCAGGCCAGGGTGGAACTTTCGTAGTCGGCATATAGGGGGACACGTTCTTAGAGTGCTATGAGGGTCCATTTTCTTCTGGGCTCGATTAGCCGTGCGCCCAAGGTGCTTTGGGCTTGATGCGAAGAATGGTTGGTTGTGTTGAGTGCCCCGCTTGGTGGGGTGATCTCCCATCTGGCGGGTTATTCATACGTGTACGGCCAAATTGGTGCAACCCTGCAGGGATAATCTTCTCGAGAAGCCGTGTTTTCCGCGGTTATGGATTACTTGGTGAAAGTATTGGCTAACAAGTACTCAGGACAACTTAAACATAATGATCAAACATGTTACACCCAATGATTAATAACTTGACTAGTAATAGGTTGATGACACAATAATTTGATTCACCTTTAATACAACTGTGTGAGTTATCCTCGGATTGCTTCTTTGGACAAGGGGCGAGATCCAGGATGGGTTTGTTTGAAGTTATCTTTCAGTTGGTTACAATACTCAATCTTATCTCCTTTCTGTTAGCCGGAAGTGGTAGAATCTCTGTAGTTGGTTAGCGCATCCAGTTGCAGCATCTTTTATATCCCCTTTCTTCCGTTGAACCCAAAGCATCTGTGCTTGGTGTTGACGGGTTACACTTTGGTGAACTGTGAGTCTTGCTTGCCAGTACGTTTATGTACTGACCCCTTTGGGGCTGTGGTTTCCGCAGACCTACGTTTCCGAGGATCTACATGGTGGCTACTACGTGGAGTATGACGAGACTGCTGACGAGTAGATAGCGGACCCGGGCAGGATCCGAGACTTCGTGGATGGGCTCCGTCTGTTTGTTTCCGGCCTCTTAGGCCTATTTGGTTCTTGTCTGTACTCAGACATGTTGAATGCTTCCGCTGTATTGTACTGATGTATTGTTGGGACATGTGTCCTCTGAATGATTGTATTTGCTATCTCTGCTCTAATGAGAGCTATTTGCAATCTTATTTCAATCTTTTGTGTCTTAGAGATATGTTGTGATTACCATTCGTTTAACGCTGTTGACGTACCATGTGTGATTGGTATGAAGTACGTCGACAGTAGTGCCTTTGATCTCTAGTGGATAGTTTACATCGACGATGGAATAGCAGGGCTTGTGTTGTCGCGCATAAGCACAGGCCTACCAGGAAGCTGGGACGTGGGAGCAGTTATGCCCCATAATCCAAGCATCTGCTATCCAGTTCGGCCCGATGAGTATCCCCTAGAAATCAGGGTACGACATCGAGCCTACCATGGTCCTTCGACGGGAAGGGGGCAGAAGCAGGTGAAGGTGGGCTCGCGGTGGCGGTGTGGTGAGCAGTGGAGAGGGCTCGAGAAGAAGAAGAGGCAAGGGACGTTCGGGCGCGGAGAATGGCGGAGAGGACCACGGAGGGTCCTCCGCCCCTACTTATAGCGGCCAGGGGCCGTCGGATGCACGACGCATGGAGAAACCGCTCCCCACGATCCCTCCCACATGGCACGAGAAACGAGGGGTCGCGGGTAGTGCGGCGCAAACGATCCGTAATGGCTTTCTAGGCCACAAAGGATCCAGCGCGAGAAACGAAGTGGCGACATCGACTTGACTACGGTCGCAGGCCCACGTGACAGCATGCGTCATCATCAACGTCACCCGGGCGAATCATGACGTCACCATCAGCCGGCCTCGCGGAGAGGTCGAGGCGTCGGGCGTCCCGCCGGCTGATGGAGCCGGCAAGGACGAAGGGAACAGACGGGAGCCTCGCACCCGGTGCGCCAGCTCCTTAACTCCCACCTGTTCTGGGGCTAGTGTCGGGAGGATGATCCCCGAGTGCCTCAAGGAATCGGAATGAAATAGCCAACGGCTAAGTCCTTCTCATGTACGTCCGGGGTACTGTGCTAACACGCCTCGGATGCCTCTTCTACCAGTCGGAAGAAGCCTTCGACCGGTTACCGGATGGTCAGCCAGACGAAAGGTTCGCCCGGGTGGTCCAGAAATCAAAGACAGTAGGGAGGCCTGGCTACGCACGCCAACTCCTAGGCCTACACGGGCCACATTGCTACTATACTCCGATAGTACACCTACTCCCCGGTTCCTCGGGGTACTCAAGGATGGGCTCGCCGTACCCGCGTACGGTGAACCACATTTCAATATGAAGTTAGCCGGTACCGCCCTACGCCCGCCGGACCATCCGCATGGGCTCACGATACTCCGCGTATGGACCAGGTACGAAGGCATGCACAACCGGGCAGCCGGAAGTGGCTGCCGGGTACCCAGAGATGGGCAGGGCTCTGCCCATCGTACGGTGCGCAGTACGGCACCAGCCGGGCTCGGAGGCCAAAGGACGAAGGGCATTTGTCCTAGAATCTCTTCGGCCGGTCCTGTACCAGCTGGACCCCACTTGTAAGCTGGCCAGTCCGGCAATATGTAAGAGGAAGGAAACAATTTTAGTTTAATAATATCTCCATCTACGTCTTTATATTTTTGCATCTCACATAGTTCAACAAAATTATTAAGATGGGCAGCAACATCATCAGTACTAACACAAGAAAATTGCTCTCTCATAACAACGTTTAAAAGGGCAGGCTTAATCTCATAAAAATCAGTAGTAGGAGCACGTGGAGCAATAGGTGTGCTAATGAAATCATTGTTGTTGGTGCTAGTAAAGTCACACAACTTAGTGTTCTCGGAGTAGTCATTTTAGCAAGACTAAAAACAGGAATAAAACTACAGCTAGAATAAGAACTATTTTTTGTGTGTTTTTGATATAGAGAAGCAAACAAGACAAAATAAAATAAAATAAAATAAGCAAAACAAAAACAATGTAAAGAGATTGGAAGTGATCATGTTAGGCAGCTCACAAGATCTTGATCATGTTAAGCAGCTCACAAGATCTAAACATGGGGTACAAAGTGGACAGAACAACCATCTAGCTACTGCTATGGACCCGTAGTCCAGGGATGAACTACTCACGCATCACTTCGGAGGAGGGCATGGTGGTGTAGACCCCTCCGGTGATGAATTTCCCTCCCGGCAGGGTGTCGGGGAGAGCTCCAGAACCCTCCCGATCTCGGGATGACGATGACGGCGCCCTCGGGGTTTTTTTCGGGACGAAGTGGAACATCTTTAGGGTTTACGTCTCGGGAGGAATAAATAGGCGAAAGGGCAAAGGCGGTGGAGGCCTGGGGGGCCCACACCACCCCACGGCGCGGCCAGGGGGCACGCCGCCCTATGGTGTGGGCCCCCCTCTGGGTCTCTTCGAGACTCCGTGGAACCTTTGGGAATTATAAGACTTCCGGGCTTCGAATTTTTCAATTCCGAGAATATTTCCAGAACAATTTTTCTGAAACTAAAAACAGCAGAAAACAGGGAACTGGCTATGTGGCATCTTGTCAATAGGTTAGTCCGGAAAATCGATAAAAATGACCTAAAGTGTATAGCAAACATGTGGGAAACAATAAGAAAACAACATGGAACATCAGAAATTAAGGATACGTTTATGACGTATCAAGGTGCTGCAACCAATTTTAATTCTTTTTCAATTTAGGCTTGACACGAAGGTAAATTATCTAGATTATGCAACTACGGTAAATTTACATATATGACAAGAACAACACAAATCAAGATACAGACACAAAGTAAATGTAAAGGATAGAAGTAACTGATAACGGAAGAACGCATAGGCAAGGATGTATTCCCGAGTTCCTCCTTTTGATGGGAGTATGTCTCATTAGATGGGTGTGAGTTTTGCCACAAAGGCCTTGCCCTATTCTCTGATAAATTTTGTCACAAAGGCCTAATTCACCTTCCACTGTTGATTCCCTTCGAGGCGGAAATCAGTGCCTTCATAATGAGTTTGAGGCACACACCCAAAACCAAATTGGGGGCTCCCAAGAACACCAACAATCTTGCTACAAACACAAGTGAGCAACAACGAGGTCTAGGTTTTCCACAAGGAAACCCTAGACTAGATTCCCTCAAGTGAATGAGGGGGAATTGAAGATTGGCTTGGTGAAGTTGTAGATTGGGGCCCTGTCCTTCAATCATCCAAAGATCAACACGTTTGGGTTGAGTGATTGGAAGAAATCTAGCCTTTTGTGAGCTCTAAAAATGTATCTTGAAGGCTTGGACGAACTAGAGCTCTTGGGAAAAAAGGAGGGGTATAAATACCCCCCCCCCCTCACGAAATGTGGCCGTTGGAGTGTAGAAAACAGCCGAAATTTTTGGTTCAAACTTGAACCGGATATTCCGGGTGTCGTTGACCAAATCGAAATTTCTGATTTCTGGAAATATCTGGTTGCAAAAATCCGGCTGACTGTTGTGCCAAAACGACTCTGGGACTTAGCCAAATTTTGAGCCCTTCTTCCAAAACCGGATAATTCAGTTTCTTGGAAATTTCCGGTTGAAAATTTCATGTTGACTTATGTCCCAAAAATGCTTGATCCTTAGCCGTTTTCTCCAGGCCCTGGAGGAAACCGCATAATCCGGTTTGCCAGAAATTTCCGGATGGAAATTTTTGGCTACCTCCAGTGCTAGTGAGATTTGTTTCCTTCGTTGTTTTTGCAAAGATTCTTTAGAACCGGATAATCCGGTTGACTAGAAATATCCGGTTGGAAATTTCTAGTTGCCTTCTAAATCTTCAATAGTGGATCTACCTTTATAGTTTACACCTTTTGGTGTTTGATGCAAAGGATAAATTTAATGACCCGCAACACTTAACACCTGATTAAATATATCACTAGTCTAGTTAACTAACACTCAAAACACTAGTGATCAAGATTTTTTTTTTCAATCTCCCTATTTTTTGTGTCAGATGACAATACTAGGATTTGCAAATAAAACATGCCAAGATCATGTTTGTAAAGGAAATGGAAATTACTCCCCCTAGAAGTGTGCATGACTTTTGTTTGCCTTTGATATGCAAATACACACTTAAGAGGAGAACAATTTCCAACAAGATAGCAACATGATACAAACGGAGACAAAGGTAACAATATGTTGAGAGATAGATTTGAAACCATACCTTGTGCATTAGAATAGATGTGAAGGAAATAACAACGCACATTATGAATATAAGATCATCCTAAACATACATAACCAATAATAGATCCTAGGATACCTTGGTCTCACAATAACAATAAGCATAGTTCCACAAACAAAATAACAAATATTAAGAGCATGAAACATAAATGGACACAAGCTCTTAAGGAATGGTAAAAGAACATGCTTGTGCTCGAGCTCATGCAAATCTCGTAGACCTAATAGACTACTTCTCCCCCTTTGGCATCGAGACACCAAAGGAGACAAGTAGTTATGCTAGCGTCCCACCACGAGCTAGTCGTCAGACTCCTCAGCCGAGCCATCGTCATGTCCATCCTCATCCTCTTCCTCATCAGCATCATCACGAGCACTGGAAGGAGCTGTAAGGCAAATAGCAGTCTCGATCTTGGCCCAAGGGGTGACATCACTAGAGGACCACTGATCAATGGAATGTGGAGCACGAGCTGTGGGAGGAGTGCCTGAAGCACCACTCACATGATGAAGGATCTTCTGTTGGGAGCTATACATGGCAACATCTCTGCGGTAAGCTTGATATTGTTCCTTGTGGATGTCCACCTTCATGCACAAGATGTTGCGTCGAAACCAGGAGAGCTTCCTCACTCGAGGCACAAAAGATGTATCCACAGGAGGGGCACGAGGTGCATGGGTAGAGCTAGTGTGAGCATCTCTCATGAACCCATTGTCATAAGCAGAAGAATGAGCCACTTGAAGTTTATCGCTAGTGATGTAGACCTTTTTGTAATGATGGTCCTCCATAGGCAGCGTACTGAAATCTCGATCCTTGAAGGTGTCCTTGATGAGCATCATGATGTATGGGGCATAAGGAATGGTGTTTCCACCAACCATAGCATCGTATAGCTCATTACCATGCGATTATATTGAAGTTCGCATGGTGAAACACTTACTTGAAACTTACATACTTTTATGAAGAAGCGATGATCCAAGGATCATCCTTCCCATACCCAGCCTGGAGCCTGTATCGTGAGTCGACTTGGCAGGCTACCGCACCACCGGTAGCCGATAGAGGCTCATTGCACCCAGCGTTAAGCGCGTGACCATCTACCAAACCATTGCCTTCTTCCTTATTCGTGCTAGTAATAGGTGAGTTTGTTCCTTTCATCTATCCGGGATGTAACAAAGCGATTGCCTTGTGTTTTCCATTACCCGTGGGGATGATTTTATATTGGACGGAGGTCCGCCCAACCTAAGCTGATCCTATCTTCGCAAAAGACCTATCAAGTAAGGGAATGTTGTCCACTTGTGTCTTAGGCTCTCCGGCACCCCCAACCAAGGCTTTCCAGTAAACCCAATCGGATTAATACCTTCTATCATTCCCGGCTGGTGTTTATGGGCACTTTCGATGATTCCTTTTCACAAGTATCTCTACAATTTGTCCTCGACCCCTTCGGCATGCGTCAATAGGCTGTCTCTTATCCTTGCATCTAAAGAAAAATCTTCAAATGCAAGTTTCAAGACAATCGACAGATGAAAGTAACAACAAGATGAAATCCATGGCATCCATAGAGTACACCTTCTCGGTGTCCGGATCCTCAAGGCTTTGCTTAGCAAGAATCAACAGGTTGCAAAGAGGACTAGTGAGGGCATCATTGTTACCTCCACTCAGTGCAATGAAAGACCTAAAGACTTGCACAAGCGGACTATAGAAGGGGAGAATCCCTTCCACCTTGCATATAACACCATTCCGGCGATACATGTCAATCATAAGCTACTCTCGGTTTGGCTTCTCATCATGCATACGATGACCAATGGAAGGATGTTCCCTCCACTTGTACCAAAGCATATGAGCTAACTTGTGAAACAGAACCTCACAGAAGGTTGAACAAGTTATCCACTTCAAGAACCGATGCATATCATTTCCAATTATCAAGGTGTACATGAACTGAAGCACAACGAGAACATTATATGGGCATTGAATTTACATGAGGTCATCAAGAGCAAACCTCTCCAGAATGGTAGCACATTGAGAAAAAGCTTCTTTGTCCTTGATCTGTAGAGCATTGTTGGGTTCATGGGATGGATGGGGAACTTATAGTCAGAATAGATGTATGAGTAGATGTATGATTGGTCCAAGCACCAGAATCTATCATCCTTGATCTCAACATATCTTTCATGAGCATACCAGTCTTTATGACAAATCAAAGTATACTCAGCAAATGTAAGATAATTCTTGTAGTTCTTCCTCTGATCCTTGCCCTTCTTCTTGGGAGCAGAATTCTTCATAGCTCCTGACTTTTGCTTGAAAGTGGTCTTCCTTGGAGGTCTAGCAGCACCAAGATCGTCATCACTAGATTCACGTAATTGGGGCGCTTGCGAGATCCCAATCGGGAGTCAACATTGGAACCACCTGCGAAAGAAAAATAAGAGATGGATATCATAGATAAGTACACACAAGTCATAGCAAAGGAACCATACTAGTAACAATAGAAAAGAAGCCACAATCCGATGACGGAAAAGTCCTAGTAAAATCACGAAAGTTTTGAATTATGGAAATAGGGACAGAACCCAACCGGAATTTCCGGTTCATAATTTCAAATCTAGTTCCACGAAAACAGAACTAGGGTAATTTTGAATCTAGGTCTAAAACTAGATCGTACTAAGTTGAGGCTAACCTATTGTTTCTAGCATGCAATGGGTCATCCTAGGAACCTCTACCACCAAGCAATCACATAGAAAACAACTCTCCAAAGAGGGGAAAAGGATGAACACCCTAGATTTGAAATAGAGGGAGTTACCCGCGTCCATGGAGAAAAATGCTTAGAGGAGATGATTCTCGGGGAGGAGGAGCATCAGGTCCAGCCAAAACTGAAGAAATACGGTGGAGGAAGTTGCCGGGAGGGCTAGGTACCTTGGAGGCGGCGACTATGGTGGAGAGGGATCTTGGGGTGGAAAAGAAGCAGGAAAACTGCCCCTCGTCCCGACCTCCTGTATATGGAGAAATCGCCCGACCGGATATTCCGGCTGCCTACTGTCCCGAACTTTCAGTTTCCAAAGACTTGTGTGCAAGAGATTCATTTTAGGCTTTTAGGTAGGAAGGCTTAGGATAGAATGCCAGAATGATATTAGTACTTCTTCCCCATTCTTGCAAGAATCAAACAAGGAAATGCCAAGATAAAGAGAGTTTCCCACGAGAACACTTAGCTAGGAAAAGCAAGAGAAATGTGATGAAATCCAACTAAAATCCCAACTAAGATCCAACTCTTCGCAACGAAGAGGTTGGTTTCTTAGTCCACCATGTAAGAGAATTATGGAGAGTCATTCCGAAGATATATCTTGAATGCACTACCACTACTCAACATTTTATCTCACAATTCAACATTAGAAACGAGAGATATAAATGAATTTTTACTTTGGGCATAATGGGGGGAGAGGGAACCCAATGTGTTAGGATAACACTCCCCATATATCCTAGTCTACTCCTAAACCAAAACACAGAGTCAACTATAGGCGTGTGTGCAAGATACTCAAGTCAAACTCTTTGAATCGATGATATTTAGCTCATTCCTCAAAAACATGAATCTTGAATCATCTAGAGGCTTCATGGATATGTCTGCGATATTATCCTTGGTTGGGACATAGGCTAGCTCAATATCACCTCTTGCCACATGATGTCAGATGAAACGATGATGAATTTCAATGTGCTTCGTCCTTATGTGTTGCACGGGGCTGTAGGTGATCTTGATGACACTCTCATTGTCACATAAGAGGGGCACATTATAGAAATGAACATGATATTCTTTGAGGGTTTGCCTCATTCATAGAAACTGGGTGCAAGCACTAGCAGGCTGTCACATACTCGACTTCGACGGTGGAGACAGATATACAATTTTGCTTCTTAGAATACTAACTCACCAAAGACATACTAAGGAATTGGCAAGACCTGGACTATCATCTTGATCACTGGCCCAATCCGAGTGTGTCTACCCACTAAGATAAAATTGTGATGCCTTTAGGTACCACAAACAAAATCTTGAGGTATGAACCAAATATCGAAAGATCCTATGGACCGCTGTTAAATGGATTTCCTTAGGTGCCGCTTGATACCTTGCACACACTCCTACACTCAACACAATATTGGGCCTAGATGCACAAAGATAAAGCAAAGAACCAATCATAGAGCAATGCAACTTTTGGTACACATCTTTACCATCCGTATTGCGCCTAAGATGGCATTTGGTTTGCATTGGAGAGACCTTATCTTTAGCACCTTGGAAGTTGAACCTCTTGAGCATGTCTTGAGTATACTTGGCTTGAGAGATGAAAGTTCCTCTAGCTAATTGCTTGATTTAAAAGCCAAGAAATAATCTCGATTCTCCCATCATAGACATCTCCAACCTGTTAGTCATAAGCTTTGAAAATTCATGACTAAAATCTTGATTAGTTGAGCCAAAGATGATATCATCAACATATAGTTGGCATATGAAAAACTCCCCTTTAACCCTTATCGTGAAAATGGTCGTATCGAGTACTTCTTCCCCATTATTGCAAGAATCAAACAATGACATGCCAAGATAAAGAGAGTTTCCCACAAGAACACTTAGCTAGGAAAAGCGAGAGAAATGTGATGAAATCCAAATAAATTCCCAACTAAGGTCCAACTCTTTGCAACGAAGATGTTGGTGGCTTAGACCACCATGTAAGAGCATTATGGTGAGTCAGTCCGAAGATATATCTTGAATTCACTACCACTACTCAACATTTTAGCTCATAGTTCAATATTAGAAAAGAGAGATATAAATGAATTGTTACTTTGGGCGTAATGGGGAAGGGAGAACCAAATGTGTTAGGATAACACTCCTCCTATATCCTAGCTTACTCCTAAACTGAAACACATAGTCAACTATAGGTGTGTGTGCAAGATCCTCAAGTCAAACTCCTTGAATCGATGATATTTAGCTCATTCCTCAAAAACATGAATCTTGAATCATCTAGAGGCTTTGTGAATATGTCCGAGAGCTTATCCTCGGTTGGGACGTAGGCTATCTCAATATCACCTCTTGCCACATTATGTCAGATGAAATGATGAAGAATTTCAATATGCTTCGTCCTCGTGTGTTTCATGGGGTTGTAGGAGATCTTGATAGCACTCTGATGTCTACGCACGCTTCTATTCTTGTAGACAGTGTTGGGCCTCCAAGTGCAGAGGTTTGTAGAACAGCAGCAAGTTTCCCTTAAGTGGATCACCCAAGGTTTATCGAACTCAGGGAGGTAGAGGTCAAAGATATCCCTCTCAAGCAACCCTGCAATCAAGATACAAGAATTCTCTTGTGTCCCCAACACACCTAATACAATTGTCAGTTGTATAGGTGCACTAGTTCGGCGAAGAGAGAGTAAAATGCAAGTAATATGGATGATAATAAGTGATAATAGCAATCTGAAATAAAAATGGCAGCAAGCAAACATGTAGCAGAACATGCGGAAAATGGTGTTTCAGTGCTTGGAAATAAGGCATAGGGATCCTACTTTCACTAGAGGACACTCTCAAAAATGATCACATAAATGAACAACTAGATATCTTCTCTTCACTATGCTACTCTTAACCACTCTCCGGTCGAATAACAACACCAATCCATGCGTAGGGCTTTAACATCACTCCTCAGAGTAAGCACTTTCCCAACCAAGTAACCCCCATCCTATCACCATGGGACCCAGATGGTTCCACGCAAACACCACAATTTCATAGGGTTATCCAACACAAAATATAAATATAACGCTAAACCACACGGTGCACACACTGTCACCTTTACACCGTGATCAAAGCGTTTACGGAGATCTCATAACAAATAACGAACACTAGGAGACACACACGATGTGCACACTGTCACCTTCACACCGTGATCAAAGTGACTCCAAAGTTCATATTAATAAAGCACTTGAGTAGCAAAAGATGAAGAGTAACATCTACAAATTCAAATAGATTACAAAGCTCATGATCACATATAGATCACACCATGGGAGAGAGAGATGAACCACATAGCTACCGGTAGAGCCCTCACCCTCGGGGAAGAACTACTCCCTTCTCATCATAGGAGACAACAACAGCGATGGAGATGATGGTGGAGTCGATGGAGATGGCTTACGGGGGCACTTCCCTGTCCCGGCAGGGTGCCAGAACAGAGATTTGTCCCCCGAAACTTGTCGGTGGCGGCGGTGGAGCTACAGATGTATTTTGTGGAAAAGGTCGATTCTTTTAGGGTTTTTCCTCGGGGGAGTATATATAAGCGAAAGGCCGATGCCAGGGGGTGGCCAGGGGGGCCACACCACCAGGTGGCGCGGTCAGGGGGTGGTGGCGCCACCCTATGGTGTGGCCACCCTGTGGGCCCCCTCCGGGGCTCTTTGGGACTTCTGGATGCTTCCGGGACTTCTAAGACTTCTGGCTTTCGAATCGTCCAATTCCGAGAATATTTACATAACAACTTTTCAGAAACTAAAAACAGCAGAAAACAGGGAACTGGCACTTGGCATCTTGCTAATAGGTTAGTCCCGGAAAACGTGTAAAAATGACATAAAGAAGGGAGAAAACATGTAGCAATTGGCATAATATTATCATGGAGCATCAGAAATTATAGATACGTTGGATAAGTATCACAATGTCATTGTCACATAAGAGGGGAACCTTATCCAAATGAACATCATACTCTTTGAGGGTTTGCCTCATCCATAGCAATTGGGTGCAAGCACTAGCGGCTGCCACATACTCGGCTTCGGCGGTGGAGATATACACAATTTTGCTTCTTAGAAGACCAACTCACCAAAGACCTACCAAGGAATTGGCAAGCCCCAAAAGTCGATTTCATATCATCTTGATCACCGGACCAACCCGAGTCCGTGTACTCACTGAGAGAAAATTGTGCCCCATTTGGGTACCACAAACCAAATCTTGAGGTATGAACCAAATATCGACAGATCCTATGGACCGCCGTCAAATGGCTTTCCTTAAGAGCCTCTTGATACCTTGCACACACTCCTACACTCAACACAATATCGGCCCTAGATGCACAAATATAAAGCAAAGAACCAATCATAGAGTGATGCAACTTTTGGTCCACATATTTACCGTCCGGATTGCGCTTGAGATGACATTTGGTTTGCATTGGAGAGACCTTATCTTTAGAACCTTGGAAGTTTAAGCTCTTGAGAATGTCTTGAGTATACTTGTATTGAGAGATTAAAGTTCCTCTAGCCAATTTCTTGATTTCAAAGCCAAGAAAAAATCTCAATTCTCCCATCATAGACATCTCAAACCTGTCAGTCAGAAGCTTTGAAAATTCATCATTGAAAGCTTGATTAGTTGATCCAAATATGATATCATCAACATATAGTTGGCATATGAAAAGCTACCCTTTAACCCTTTTAGTGAAAAGGCTTTAATCGATTTGCCCAACTTCAAATCCATGTCTTTCAACAACTCCCTAAGGTGCTTATACCATGCACGTGGTGCTTGTTTAAGTCCATAGAGAACCTTATCGAACTTGTAGACATGGTTACGAAAGTCGGGGTTCTCAAAACCCGGTGGTTGCTTAACATATACAAACTATTTCAAAGTACCATTTAGAAAAGCACTTTTCACCTCCAATTGTTGCAATTTAAAGTTGTGAGAAGATGCATATGCAAGAAGGATACATATGGTCTCAAGGAGAGCCACGGAGCATATGTTTTATCAAAGTCAATGACTTCCACTTGAGTGTAACCTTGGGCCACCAATCTTTCCTTATCCCTTATGACAATGCCATGCTCATCTTGCTTGTTATTGAATATCCAATTGGTGCCAATAACATTGTGGCAATATTTAGACTTCTCAACTAGCTTCCAAACCTTGTTGCGCTCAAAGTTATTGAGCTCATCATGCATAGCTTCCAACCAATCCGAGTCCTCAAGAGTCTCAAACACTTTATTTGGTTCCACCATGGATATGTGAGCTTGATGCTCACTAAAGCTTGCCAATTGAGCTCTTGTGAACCTTTTGCCTTGCACATCATTCAACACCTTATTATCGGAGTCATCAATATGTTTCAAGGCTCTAGCCATTCTTGCGGTACGACGGTCTTAGATCTCCCCATTATTGTGAGGAGGAATCACTTGATCATTTGGGTCTCCATCTTGACCAGAGTGTTGGCATTGATCATCATTTTGGCTTGCTTCAACTTGAGATGAAGAAGGTTGATCTTGTCCTTAACCTTGGCTAACTTGAATGATAGGTGTACTTGGGTCTTGCATAGCAACTTGGTCAACAAGAGGAGAGTCTTAAGTTTGTTCTTGGGTTGGTGCACCACTTGCTCCATTGGCATGTTCTTCTAATGTAGACGAGGGCTCAACTTGAGTGGAGCATAGTTCTTCTCGATCCGGCACAAGCTGTCCCTCTATGCGGCAGAAAAATCCCACACCCATTCTTCCTATGGCTTCTTGAGGTATTTCAAAATCTACACCAGAAACACGAAATTGCGCCACTTGGGAGCCATCATTTTCTTCGAACACCACACTGCTAGATTCAATGACAATCCGTGAGGCCTTGTCAAATACTATATAAGTGTGGGATTCGGCACCATAACCAACAAATGTACCATCAATAGTTTTAGCTTGGAATTTAGACAAATGAACTCCTTTTACCAATTAAAAACACATAAACTAAAGACACAGAAGTAGTAGATATTTGGTTTGTTGCCGGTGATAATCTCATATGGAATCTTCATTAAGCCCTTGCGAATATAGAACCGGTTAAATGAGTGACAAGAGGTGGAGATGGCTTCGGCCCAAAGATATTGGGGAGACTTAAACTCCGCCAAATGTTCCTTGCCGTATCCAAGAGAGTCCGGTTCTTCCTTTCGGCTACACCATTTTGTTGAGGGGTATATGCATCAAAATATTGATGACGAATACCCTCTTAACTAAGAAACTTATTAAGGGTGTATTTCTTGGACTTGGAGCCAATTTCACTCCTAATATCCATGATGGTAATATTGTGTTGACGTTGAACTTGATTGGAGAAGTTGATGGCGGCTTGTTGAGTCTCACTCTTCAACTTTAATAAATAGACCCATGTGTATCTAGAGTAGTCATCAACAATCACCAAGGAATACTTCTTGCCTCTAAGACTTTCCTCAGGCACGGCACAAAAGATATCAACATGAAGAAGTTATAGAATCATATTTGATTAAATAATTGTCTTGCTTGGATGCAAAGAGTCGTGCATCTTTCCTTGAACACAAGCCCTACACAAACGATCTTTGGAAAAGGAAACATTTTATTTTAGTCCGAGGATGTGACCACCCTTGTAAGACTTTGCAAAGTTCTCATGTTGACATGGGATAAGCGGCGATGCCACTACCACCCCATGTCGTCCTTACCTAAGAGACACATCATTTGAGTGTTGGTTGACTCCGAAAAGTCTACCACATACAACTCATTTTCGACATGCCCCACGTAAGCGACATCAAGATACTTACTCCACAAGATGATCACCATGGCAGGTTCAAACAAGGCGACAAAACCCATCTTCCCTAAAGCATGAACTAAAATTAAATTGAAACCAAGAGATTCGACAAGCATGACATTTTCAAGGATGATATTTGGAGCAACAACCACCTTGCCGAAACCCGTTACCTCAGATTTTGATTTATCTCCAAAAGTAACGGTTGCTTGATTTATATTTGGTCTAAACTCCATCATAATTGTCTTTCTTCCGATCATATGACTTTTACACTCACTATCAAGTATCCATTTTGACCCACCGGAAGCATAGTCCTGCAAGAAATCATTAACTTGAGTTAGGACCCGAGGAGGGTCCTCTCGTATTAGCAACAAGGGTCTTTGGAACCCAAATAGTATAATCAATTAAACCCTCAATACGAACAACATATTTAACTTTCACAACACCATAATAATAAAAAATAAAAAATGTTGTTGACTGTTAGTTCCCGCGGAGTTGCTACGAGTAGTGTTGTCCCTAATGACAATACCGCTCGCATCAAAATTCTTCTTTGCTTGTGCGGGCTTGGCCTTCTCCTTGATCTTATTCTTCTCATTCTTTCTCTTGGCAACATTGCCAAGAGCTTTCTTGACATTTTTTTTGGTCTAGGAGCAACCACTTGTGGTGTTGGAGCCACAACCTTGTCAACACTAGGGCCCTTGCCCTTGATTCTTGCTAGCTCTTCCTTCTATCTACCATCCTCCTCAATAACATTTGCATGAACACAAGAACAATAAGATGTACTAGGCACATTGAATTGATTGAGTTGAGTTTGAAGTTGTTCACAAGACTTGTTGGCGGTGGAGTGTTCACCCTCCCAGGCCTTGTGAGCCTTGATGAGCTTCTCTAATTCCTCGGTTAGTTTATCATGAACAACCACAAACTCAACCCTTTCCTTTATAGCCAATTTATATTTAGCAATGACACGTTCACGTTCGTTAGTGAGTTTAGACATTAATTCATTATGTGACTCTTCAATAGTTTCAAGTTTCTCCTCAAGAGAGACTCGAATGTCATGCTCTTCCTCAAGAGAAATAGTGAGTGATGCCTTTTCAATTGCATCCTCTCTCTCGGTATCACCTTTCTTCTCAAGAGCCTCTTGAGCCTCTCCCAATTTTCTCATGAGAAGATCAAAGTATATTTTGGTATCACCTTGCATGTTAGACATAAATAGACCCAAAGAGGCAATTTCATCTTCTACACTAATACTAGCAAGGCTATATTCATTTGGAGTCTTAGAGGTGGTAGAAGATGATACCTCAGTGGCCTTAGCCATGAAGCACTTGTAGGAAGGTTGAGGAAGATTATCATTGGGAGATTCAAAGAGGGATGGAGATGATGATGATGCAATAGCAATAGTGGCCACTTCACCTGTGGTTTCTTCTCCTTCATCATCACCGGAATCATATTCTTCTTGAGTCACTAGAACAAACCTTTAAGATGGTTTCTTGTTGAAAGATTTATTCTTGAAGAAGGGTTTCTTGTTAGGGAGCTTTGACTTATCCTTGAGAATAAGTTTAGCTCCTTGACTTCCTCTATTCTCAAACGAGCAATCGGCAACAAAGTGATACTTGTTTTGACAATTGAAACAAGCCGTCACTTTTTGAGTCCCTTCCTTTCCATAGCTTGACTTGGTCTTCTCCTAGACATATGCCTTGGCCTTGGGAGGATTCTTCAAAAACTTTTGCATGGCAAGAGCAATGAAGTCCTTAAGCATGGGATAATAGTCTTTACCATTCAAAGGAGACAATTATTCTCTTGATTCAGCAACTTCTTGATGATCCACCATCTTGGTCACGACCTTGGACTTCAAAGCAAAGGAGGCTCCTTTGTGCATTCCAATAGCACGAGCACGAGTGTAATCTTTTGCATCACCTCGGTTGAGGTCATGAGGTGATAGTTGTGTCTTCCTTGAAGACTCTTCAACTCCATGGGATCAAGAAGCATGAGGGAAGTCACGTACTTCCTCTTGATTCAAGCATCACTCACATGAGTGTCACCAAGACCACTAAAGGCGGTGGCAAGGTTCTTGGGTCTCTGATACATGTGCACATGGTTCTCACCATCATGCATATATAACCCTTTGGCCTCATTGCTCAAGGTATCATACCCATTCCTCTTCATGCTTTCATTTCCTTAAAACATGGATACAAGAGCATCCCATGTTTCTTTGGTGGTGGAGTATTGTTGAATCATTTGCAAAGTGGTGTAGTTTAGTTGGAAATCTACCATTTCTCTTCTTTTCAAGTTCTTGGGGATCACGAGGCTTATATCCATCTTGAACGACCCTCCAAAGCTCAACGCAAGAAGAGTTCAAGTGAGTTTTCATGTAATATTGTCATTTACCAAAATAATATGCATCAATTTTAGGAGGTTCTCCTCTGGGTTTAATATGAGGATGTGGGATAGACGGATCGAGAGAATACCTTCCGTGACATTATGGCACTCCTCCTTTTCATCCTTTCCCTTAGGATATGAAGTTTTATGGGAGGAGGGAGAATAATTTTTAGTTCCTCCACCCTCATCCTCATCTTCCTTATCATCCAGAATTTCTTATGGAGGAATTGAAGATGAATATTCCGGACCCTTGGCTTTCAAGAGTTGCATCATTAAATCATGCAAATCCATCATTTTGGCACCCATGTATGAGGTAAAGGAAAGTTGCATTTCCTTGAAATCATTCATGGCGGCTCATACGTCATAAACGTATCTATAATTTCTTATGTTCCATGTTGTTTTCATGCCATATGCTACATGTTTTCCTTACACTTTATGTCACTTTATTGATTTCCCAGACTAACCTATTGACTAGATGCCACAGAGCCAGTTCCCTGTTTTCTGCTGTTTTTAGTTTCAGAAAAGTTGTTCTGGAAATATTCTCGGAATTGCATAATTCAAATCCCGGAAGTCTTAGAATTCCCGAAGGTTCCACGGAGTCCCAAAAAGGCCCGGAGGGGGCCACACCATAGGGCGGCGTGCCCCCTGGCCGCGCCTGGTTGGGTGTGGGCCCCTCGGGCATCCACCGCCGATGCCCTTTCGCCTATTTATTCCCCCGATACATCAACCCTAGAAATATACCACTTTTTTCCGAGAAACACCCGAGGCCGCCGTCATCGTCAACCCGAGATCGGGAGGGTTCTCGAGCTCTCCCCGGCACCCTGCCAGGAGGGGAATTCATCACCGGAGGGGTCTACACCACCATGCCCGCCTCCGGAGTGATGCGTGAGTAGTTCATCCTTGGACTACGGGTCCATAGAAGTAGCTATATGGTTGTCTTCTCCACCTTATGCCTCATGTTTACATCTCGTGAGCTGCCTTACATGATCGAAATCATCTTATTATAATGCTACATGTTGGGTTTGTTGGGATCCATGAATGTTGAATGCTATGTCTTCTGATTATCAATCTATCATGTTACCGTCATGCATATGCTATTTATGATCTTGCATGCTCTCCATTGTTAGTAGATGCTCTGGCCAAATAGATTCTAGTGACTCCAAGAGGGAGTATTTATGCTCGATAGTGGGTTCATGCCTCTTTTGCATCTGTGCTCGAGTGACAGAAACGTGACAGATGGAGGATGTGTTGTTTCCATTAACGAGAAAACAAGGATGTTTACGTCGTTTACATTACACACTTTGCTTACTGTGATTATCTGTTGCTTGCAACTTAATACCCAATGTTTGTTCGGATGAAATTTGTAGGGTGGATTATAAGTCATAGACGCAGTTGGATGACGGTCTATGTATTTTGTTGTAATGCCCGCATGAATCACATAGTAATCTTTATGTCTTGCATATGCACTACGATGCAACCTTCATTTCTATCATTTGCCCAGCTGTAATTTGTTCACCGCACATGTTATTTATCTTCTATAGAGAGACACCACTAGTGAACTGTGGACCCCGCTCCATTTTCTCATTCTGATAATATACACACTCCTTTCATTGCTTTCACACTACTGCTTTTGTTTTCATACTGTTCTCATACTGTTTTCCACACCATACATTTAACCTCTTTGTAATCAGCAAAACCGATGAGATTGACAACCTCACTGCTTCGTTGGGGCAAAGTGAATTGTTTATGTTGTGTAGGTTCCATGTTGCTGCTGAACCGGTAGTGCACCCTGCCATCTAAGCTGCATCAACCTTCTGAACTTTCTGCTTTCTCCTACTAGTCGATTCAACCTTGGTTTGTTACTGAGGGAAACTTGCTACTCTTCTCTTCATACCTTCCTCTTGGGGTCTCCCAACGAACGTGTGTTACACGCGATCAAGCTAATTTCTGGCGCTGTTGCCGGGGAGGAAAAGAATTTCTGCAAGGGGAGCCTCTCACCATCAATCATTTTTACTTTGTTATTGTTTTGCTTGTTACTTGCTTTATCATGCTTGCTAGCAATGTTTGATGTATTTGAAACTAGATCTTATTGGCAAGGTGGGTTCACGGATGAATAACAAAAATATGGTAAGGAACACCGCTTGTCACAAAAAGGGATACACTTATGGGAGCAAATTAATAAATTGCATGACTATGCTAAAAACTTGTGCTCTACTTATAATGTTACTTATTGCTTTGATAAATCTTGTTCCTGTAGGAGGTATAAACACCTCCTTTTTCAATGTGAGTATAATGATAATGTTACCATATCTTCTTATGTCAAGGGAATTTTGTATTTTATGATGTGGAACAAATTGAGGAATTTATTGCTTGGAAGGGTGCATTCGAAATTTCCTATTTGCTTGAAAGTACTGATGCACCTTATAAATGTAACATCCTTGATATTTGGAGAAAGACTAAAATCACAAAAATTTAAAACTTTTGTTTTCTGGTTAAACCAAGCCACCAAAAACAAATAAAACTCTAACACAAAGGAAGTACTATATTTTATTCCAATGCTATTGGAAATAATAATCCAAACATGTCATATGTTGGGAATATGCCCTAGAGGCAATCATGGATGATGTAATTCCCAATGTATTCATAAAGTTATTAAGTTGTCCTTGTTTTGAACATCTGATATATGTCATTGAATATGTGATTCGATTGTGGAACTATATATTCATGTTGTTTATACTAGATTGTCCTTGGTCATTAAGGTTGTGCTGGACACACACCCCAGACTAATGTGAGTGTTGGCTGATGACATGGTTCCACTTGTCATGGGCATGGTGATGCCATTCCAACGATCACGGACTTGGCTAAAGAGTTTAGCAAGTCGGACTGACCCATATTGAGATGCAACGAGCAAGTCGTCATTTGCATGTCTCAATCAATGTAATCCTTAGACCTGAGATTGTCGCACAATCCGAGTTGTGGATCACCGACTTAGGTTATGTCAAACACTGCTCTGTGACAAGGCAGCTATAAGTTCGGGTCGAATGTGAAGCAAGCTGCATGATGTGGATAATCAAGATGGGATTTTGCCCCTCCGAATGGAGAGATATTCTCTGGGCCCTCTCGAGTGATATGATTTAGGAAGCATGGCCATGCGCGACTCAGTTAAGTGTTAACTGTGTCTGTTGACTAAGAGTTAGTCAGATGAAGCACATATCACGGATCGAGAAGAGAGTCGAACTATTTAAGGGATGACGATAAATCGCCTATAGTTCGACAAGGTATATCATGAGGCAAAAGGGACTAAGATGAATATCACATTGAAAGGTATGTCGTAATGACTCAATGGGACTTGGGAGTCGGCACGTTCTGCTAGGAGCCGCTACCGATTGATCGATTGGGAGTTGGACTCCAATCGTGTCCAAGTCACCATGAGCCTGAAGGGTCGCACACTGAAGAGAGGGAGCAAGTATTGGTCGGGTTTGACCCGAACCGGAAATGGACTAAGTTTGTGAGTAGGACTCACAGAGGGAATGAGCCACAAGTGTTGTGAACCCCACTACCATTCGCTATATAAAGAGGGGCGCAGGTTGCCCAGCGGGCGCGTTAGTCCACTCCCATGCGTTGGGAACCCTAGCCCCACTCAGTCCAGCCGTCGCACCGGACCTAGCAGTCCGCCGTCGGAGCTCCTCCTCGCACATGTGGATACCGGCAGAGGTGCTGTACATTCAGCACTTCGACGTTCGTGGGATTGGATCGGCCGGATCGGATCGTGGGACTGCACTGCCCTGACGCGCTTCATCGATAATCCGCAACCGCGCGTCTAGTGGTAATCATCGTGGCCTTCTACCTCAGCTAGATCTTGGAAGTACCGCGTAGGAAAAAGTTTTGTTTATCTCTACGCGTTCCAACAGTGGTATCAGAGCGGTAGCTTCTGGTATTAGGCCTGAGATCCGCACATATATGATATGTAGTTAGCATTAGATTGGATCTAAGTGCTGTTTTGGTGGTCGGTCTATGAGATAGATCGGTTTTGTACAAGGTTGATTGGATCAATCGTACTCGGGGTTAATGGATGATTTGGTTTCCGTGATCATACTGCTAAGGTCGTGGAACAACTTACCCCTACCGGTCGGTTTCCGCCATCGGGGTATACCGTGACACATAAATCCAGTTGCGGCGATCGAAGATCAAAGAGTTTGATCGAATCGGAATACAGATCAGATTCGGGTAAAATCGTTTTATCCGATGAAGAAATCCATGATCAGAATGCAGATGAGATCTGCGTTTTCCAAAATCGTCGGGCGCTGCCCGCACCCGCGAGGGGTGCTGCCCCTTCGATCCCCGCCCCTATCCGGATAGCGGGACAGCCGGTTTCGCCCTGTCGTAGCGCCTTAGATGTCGTTGCGAGTTTCACAACGCCGGTAGATATCGTATCTATGCATAACTTGTTTTTGCAGGAAGTTGTGAATGGTATGGCTTGTGTGCATATGATGTGTGTAATCCAAACATGATCTGCGTATCATGTTTTTGTCAGCCGGCTGGAGCCTAGGTGCCGTCATTTTAGTGTATACCGGCCTACGTGTCGGATTCTCAATGTAAATTTTCATTTACTAGCTAGTGTAGCTTGTTGGAGAACCCGAAAGGCATGCAAGTCGATGTACAAGTCGGCTACATGGAGTAAGATGGCACGTGACAAGAGTTGGCACGAGTCGACTTACAAGCTTCGTAGAGATGGAGATCACCATGAAGAGAGCCATACCATTTCACACTATAATTCCTTTATTTGTGTTATTGTTATGTCTCTATTTACCTCTATTTAGATAGATGGTAGATTTTAATCCCTCAAAGAAGGTCTAGTCGGTCGCCCCGCCAGTGCTACACCATCACAAGTCGGACATTCTTGGTAGTGGGCTCATAAAATTGAGGTGCTACCAATTCTTTCCGATTAGGTGGGTTTGAGTCGGACTCTTACTGCAGAAGCACTTGGTAATCTAGACGAATCCATCACAACGGTTGTGGGGCTCGGGGCGAGGTAGGTTGGGAGCCGGGGCATGTGATGCCACCCAACTAACAGGAGTCGTATTGGATACGATTGGTAAGGTGTTGCCTACCTAGATCACTTGACGGCTAGCGGTGATGCTAAAGCTCACTAGTCGGCTTGCTTATTTAGGATCTTGAATCACTTAGCAACTATCGTAGGGGTGTTGGTTCTAGTGGGAGCATAAGTATTAAAACGTTTAATATGCCTGCTCTTTTATGAATACATGTCTTAAGTGTTTTGCATATTTTCTGTTGTAGATCAATGGCACCTAGCAACCTTCCTCAGTTGTCCACTTTTGCGTTGAGGTCAATCCTAGAGAAAGATAAGCTTAATGGAACTAATTTCACCAACTGGTACCGTAATCTAAGGATAGTCCTCAAGCATGAAAAGAAAGAACATGTTCTAGAAACTCCACTTCCAGAAGAGCCAGATGACGATGCGACTGTCGCAGTCATGAATGCCTACCGTAAGACTAGAGATGAGTCTACGGAAATTAGCTGTCTTATGCTTGCACACATGGAACCGGACTTGCAGCAGCAGTTCGAGAATGTTGAGGCCTACGATATGATCAAAAGCCTCAAAAGTATGTTCCAGGCTCATGCAAAGACCGAGAGGTATCAAGTCTCTCAAGCTTTGCTGGGCTGTAAGCTTAAAGACGGTGATCCACTGAGTCCGCATGTAATCAAGATGACTGGTTATGTGCAGTCTCTGGATCGGCTGGGCTTCCCAATTAGCGAAGAGTTCGCTACTGATATAATTCTGAACTCTCTTCCTAGTGCGTATGGTCCGTTCATTTAGAACTACCATATTCATGGTTTGGACAAGAAGATCACTGAATTACATGGGATGCTCAAAACGGCAGAGCCTGATCTAAAGAAAGGCGCCAGTCAAGTGTTGATGGTGCAGAATAAGGCTAAGTTCAAGAAGAGTTCTTGGACTAAGAAGAAGAAGGATAAGTCAGGAGGTAGCGCCCATGGCCCTGTCCAGAGTGCTTCCTCAAAGACTAAGCCATCTCCTACAGCCGGAGCCAACTGCTTCTATTGCAAGCAGGATGGCCACTGGAAGAGGAACTGCACCAAGTATTTTTGGCTGATAGAGCCAAGAGTGGAGGTGTGACTTCCAACTCGGGTACGCTTGTGTGCAATGTTATAGACATTTATCTTGCTGATGCACCTAACAGTTCTTGGGTATATGATACCGGATCAGTTATTCACATATGCAACTCGTTGCAGGGACTGGTAAGAACTAGGAGCATGACAAGAGGAGAGGTTGATATTCGGGTCGGCAACAAGGCGAGAGTCGCTGCGTTGGAAGTCGGCACGATGAAACTTCATTTACCTTCAGGATTTTTAATGGAATTAAATAATTGTTATTATGTTCTAGTGCTTAGCCGAAACATTATTTCTGCCTCATGTTTGATGAGACAAGGTTATGAGTCGAATATTAAGAATAATGGTTGTTCTTTATATTTGAAATATATGTTTCATGGCTTTGAACCCGTTCAGAACGGGTTATTTATTTTGAATCTTGATAGTGAATCGGTCTATAATATAAATGTTAAAAGGTTGAAACCAAATGATCTGAAATATGACTTACTTTTGGCACTGTCGGCTTGGTCATATAAGTTGGAAGCGCATGAAGAAGCTCCATGATGATGGACTTCTAACTTCGTTCGACTTAGAGTCATTCGAGACATGTGAATCATGCCTACTAGGCAAAATGACCAATACACCTTTTGCAAGGAGTTGTGAAAGGGCGTCCGACTTGTTGGAACTAATACATAGTGATGTATGTGGTCCAATGAGCACGATAGCCAGAGGTGGTTATGAGTACTTCATTACCTTCACTGATGATTTGAGTAGGTATGGATATATCTATTTAATGAAACACAAGTCGGAAGCCTTTGAAAGGTTCAAGGAATTCCAGAGTGAGGTACAAAATCTGCTCGGCAAGAAAATAAAGTTTCTACGGTCGGACCGTGGAGGCGAGTACACGAGCCATGAGTTTGATGACCATCTAAAGAGTTGTGGAATAGTTCATCAACTCCTCCGCCGGGTACACCGCAGAGAAACGGTGTATCAGAACGGAGAAATCGAACCTTGTTGGACATGGTACGTTCAATGATGAGTCAAACAGATCTACCTTTATCATTTTGGGGTTATTGTCTAGAAACTGCAGCGTTCACACTAAACAGAGTACCATCAAAGTCAGTAGAGAAGACACCACATGAGATGTGGACTGGCAAGAGTCCAAGTTTGTCTTTTCTTAAGATTTGGGGTTGTGAAGCATTTTTCAAGCGACTACAGTCGGACAAACTCACGCCCAAGTCCGATAAGTGTATTTTCGTGGGGTATCCGAGGGAAACCTTGGGGTACTACTTCTACAACCGGGAAGAGGGCAAAGTGTTTGTCGCTCGGAATGGTGTCTTACTTGAGAAAGAGTTTCTCGGTCGGGAAGTCAGTGGGAGCACAGTGCAACTCGAAGAAATTCGAGAGGAACCGGCTAGGGGCGAGTCGGCGAACGCCTTGGAGGCTGAGCCAGTCGTGGTACCTACGTCAGTAACAGCACCTGAACCACGGAGATCTGCCACATTACAAAATGCTCGTGATGTTTTACTATTAGACAGTAATGAGCCGGCAACTTATTCGGAAGCGATGGTGGGATCTGATTCCGAGTCATGGCTTGGAGCCATGAGATCCGAGTTAAAGTCCATGGATGAAAAACAAGTTTGGAATTTGGTTGATCTGCCTGACGGTGCAAGACCCGTCGAGTGCAAATGGGTCTTTAAGAAGAAAACTGATATGGATGGAAATATTTCTGTCTATAAAGCATGAATTGTCGCGAAGGGGTTCCGACAGGTTCAAGGAGTTGACTATGACGAGACCTTTTCGCCAGTAGTGATGCTTAAATCAGTTCGGATCATGTTAGCCATAGGAGCCTATTTCGACTATGAGATATGGCAGATGGATGTCAAGACGGCTTTCCTTAATGGAAATTTAACTGAGGACGTGTATATGATATAGCCTAAAGGTTTTGTCGATCCAGCTAACGCTGACAAGGTATGCAAACTTCGGAAATCCATTTATGGGTTGAAGCAAGCATCTCGGAGTTGGAACATTCGCTTTGATGAGGTAGTCAAATCGTTTGGATTCATCAAGAGCGATCATGATTCTTGTTTATACAAGAAGTTTAGTGGGAGCAAAGTAAATTTTCTAATCTTATATGTGGATGACATATTACTGATTGGAAATGATGTCATGATGTTGCAAGAAACCAAAGAATCATTGGAAAGGAGTTTCTCAATGAAGGATTTGGGTGAGGCGACTTACATATTAGGAATCAGGATCTATAGAGATAGATCAAGGCGGCTCATTGGATTGAGTCAGAGTACATATCTGGACAAAGTTTTGAAAAAATTCAAAATGGAAGAGTCAAAGAAGGGATTCTTACCGATGTCCCATGGCATAAAACTTAGCAAGACTCAGTGTCCTTCGACGACTGATGAGCGAAGTTGGATGAGTGTGATCCCGTATGCTTTGGCAATCGAATCCATCATGTATGCCATGATTTGTACTAGGCCAGATGTTTCCTATGCTCTAAGTGTTACGAGCAGATACCAGGGTGACCCTGGCGAAGCCCACTGGGCAGCGGTTAAAAACATCCTTAAGTACTTGAGAAGGACTAAGGAAATGTTCCTATTTTATGGAGGTGATGAGGAATTCAGTGTAAAGGGTTACACGGATGCGAGTTATCTCACCGACTCAGATGATTCTCGTTCGCAATTTGGATACATGTTCGTAATGAACGGAGGAGCTGTGAGCTGGAAGAGTTCCAAGCAAGATACGGTGTCTGCATCTACAACAGAGTCTGAGTATATTGCTGCCTCGGAGGCTGCAAAGGAAGCTGTTTGGATCAGGAACCTACTGATAGATCTTGGTGTGGTTCAGGGCGCGTCCAATCCATTGGACGTATATTGTGACAACAATGGTGCTATTGCACAAGCCAAGGAATCTAGACAACACCAGAAGAACAAACATATACTCATGCGTTACCACCTCATTCGCCAGTTTGTCGAACAAGGTGATATCAAGTTATGCAAAGTACACACGGATGCAAATATTGCAGATCCGTTGACAAAGGCGCTACCACAGCCAAAGCATAAGGCGCACACGAGAGGTATGGGCATTCGATGCCTAGACATATGATGCCAAGATGATTGACTCTAGTGCAAGTGGCAGACTGTTTGGAATATGCCCTAGAGGCAATCATGGATGATGTAATTCCCAATGTATTCATAAAGTTATTAAGTTGTCCTTGTTTTGAACATCTGATATATGTCATTGAATATGTGATTCGATTGTGGAACTATATATTCATGTTGTTCATACTAGATTGTCCTTGGTCATTAAGGTTGTGCTGGACACACACCCCAGACTAATGTGAGTGTTGGCTGATGACATGGTTCCACTTGTCATGGGCATGGTGATGCCATTCCAACGATCACGGACTTGGCTAAAGAGTTTAGCAAGTCGGACTGACCCATATTAAGATGCAACGAGCAAGTCGTCATTTGCATGTCTCAATCAATGTAATCCTTAGACCTGAGATTGTCGCACAATCCAAGTTGTGGATCACCGACTTAGGTTATGTCAAACACTGCTCTGTGACAAGGCAGCTATAAAGGCAGAGTTCGGGTCGAATGTGAAGCAAGCTGCGTGATGTGGATAATCAAGATGGGATTTTGCCCCTCCGAATGGAGAGATATTCTCTGGGCCCTCTCGAGTGATATGATTCAGGAAGCATGGCCATGCGCGACTCAATTAAGTGTTAACTGTGTCTGTTGACTAAGAGTTAGTCAGATGAAGCACATATACGGATCGAGAAGACAGTCGAACTATTTAAGGGATGACGATAAATCGCCTATAGTTCGACAAGGTATATCATGAGGCAAAAGGGACTAAGATGAATATCACATTGAAAGGTATGTCGTAATGACTCAATGGGACTTGGGAGTCGGCACGTTCTGCTAGAAGCCGCTACCGATTGATCGATTGGGAGTTGGATCCAATCGTGTCCAAGTCACCATGAGCCTGCAGGGTCGCACACTTAAGAGCGGGAGCAAGTATTGGTCGGGTTTGACCCGAACCGGAAATGGACTGAGTTTGTGAGTCGGACTCACAGAGGGAATGGGCCACAAGTGTTGTGAAGCCCACTACCATTCGCTATATAAAGAGGGGCGCAGGTTGCCCAGCGGGCGCGTTAGTCCACTCCCATGCGTTGGGAACCCTAGCCCCACTCAGTCCAGCCGTCGCACCGGACGTAGCAGTCCGTTGTCGGAGCTCCTCCTCGCACGTGTGGATACCGGCAGAGGTGTTGTACGTTCAGCACTTCGACGTTCGTGGGATTGGATCGGCCAGATCGGATCATGGGACTGCACTGCCCCGACGCGATTCATCGATAATCCGCAACCGCGCGTCTAGTGGTAATCATCGTGGCCTTCTACCTCAGCTAGATCTTGGAAGTACCGCGTAGGAAAAAGTTTTGTTTATCTCTACGCGTTCCAACATCATATAACCCTTAAAAGAAATCATACAAAATAAGTTTTATTATTCAAAGTATCTATTTGTTTATTTTGAAATAACATTAAGTTGCTATTAGAGTTTACTCATATTTTAAAATATGAACATGAAAAATAAGTTAAATGACTTTTGTAAAATAACATTTGACTTATACAATTTTTTTGGATTTTATAAAACCCCCTTTCAAATGATTTGTCATATTTCCAATTAAAATGATATTAAGTAACCATAGTTATTTAATCATATTTTGAAAATATAATTATTTTAAGTGTGTTAAAACAACACCTAAATGTTTTCATGTGAAAGGTTTTAATTTTACAAAACTATAGAAATTGGTTTGAGATCATTTAGATCTATAAATCAAAAGTTATAAAGAAAACAGTGAAAAATATAAAAGAAAACGTTTAAGGAAAAAAAAAAGCCGGTCGAACTGGGCCGGCCCATGAAGCGAGCGAGGGAGGCAACCAGTTCGAACCGAATCCAGAAAACGTGATTTTTCTAAACTCCTTTCGGTTAAACACAAATATCTCAACAAATATAACTCCAAATCCGGATCCGCTTGTTCCTACGCGTTCATAACTTCGAGCCCAAGCTATTCCACCGACCATTAGCCTATATAAACATCTGTAGCCGCCGACATTTATTCCCCCCTTTTTGTCCCACCAAAACGCTAATCAGTAAAATCGTATTTCGTTTATCCACCCATCAAAACAATCTCGAATCGCACCGGAGCCTAAAGCAATATTGAAGCTCTCTCCATTATCTTTCCATCCCGAGAGGTCTCAACTCTTTTCATCAACCGTGGAGGAAGAATTTCGAATCGCCATCTTTCAGATCTGAATTCGTAATTCCTAGATCTCTTCATGCTCGGATCTTCATATCGAAATTCCTTTGGTGAGAAGTTAGACTTAACCCTGATCTACAATTTTGTTTTTGAACACTTTTTGTTTTGACGTACGGAATTTTCTATACATTACAATTGGCGTTTGACGTTTTTCGGAGAAGAAAACCATCTCAAATCTTCGGGGCTTGATAACCAAAGTTGTTCTCCTGATCAAAACTTTTCTTTTGCCCCAAACCTCACCTATTTTGGTCAAGCGAGCTAGGAGTTATTCACGGTCAAAGTTTCGGACCAGAGGTAATTTGTGATTTGTGACTAAACCATTCATCCACTGATGTTATATTTGTGATGGTTAGAAAGAGCACGCAATTCTTTACAACTTTCATTTAGATTGTTTCCCATCCGAGAAACTTTATTTTTGGTCAAAATCAGTAGTCAAAGCCTAGTCAGCAGCCTAGTCAGCAACCCAACCAGCGCCTCGTCATCGCAACGTCAGCGCCACGCAGCAGCCACGGAAGCGCACCGTCAGCCTTGGCATCCAATCAGAATCCGTCACATGGCCAAGCGTTATCCCCTCTTTTTCCGAACTAAAATCAATTTGATAGTTTTGCAGAAATACCCCTGCAACTTAGTTCTATCATTACTTTTTAACCGTAGATCCAAATTAAGCAAACTAGGACTTTTTGAAAAGCCCTGAACATGCAGAATCTTTTAGAACTATCCAAATTCAAATTTGACAAACATAAATTAATTTCAAATTTAAATAGGCTTGTTTGGTGATTTTTGGCATAGTTTAAATTCTATACATCTCAAAATTGCAAATAAAATATTTTTGGATACCTTATGATGTTTGCTAACAGTCCCTTGCACCCAAAATAGTTTTTGGCTAAGTTAAAAAGGATTTGGTTGTTATATGCTCATGTGACTATTTTTGACTTAGTTTATTTTCTGTAATTATTTTCAATATGTTTTCTCTAGCAAATTTGTGCTAAGGACTAACCTTAGGCCAGAGAGACCAAAACAAAAGACCTTAGAATATTTCTAAGTTATTTTTCCTAGTTGGCCCTCCTAGTTGAAAACCACTAAGCCTGGATTAGTGAAAAGCCATGGAGATGATACTACAATTACTCGAAGATTTTCAACATGAAGCAAGAATACAAATGAAGGACTTATCCAAGAAAATAGACTTCAGAAGCATCTCCAAAGAAGTAGAAGCACTTAGAAGAAAATCAAGAAGACAAGAAGACCAGCCACATCTCTCTCTTTTTCTCTAAGTCTTTTCTCCCCTTCTTTTCTATTCTCTTAGACTTTGTGCTATGGCTAAGTTAGATTTGACCAACCACTAGTTTGTATCAAAACCATCAAGTGTTAGAAGATTCAATGAAGTCTACACACCAAGGAGTAAGCTACAAAGGATCCTGAAGATTTTCTAAGACCAAGGCTGTGAAGACTTAGGATTTTTTTTCCAATACTTAGAATTTGTTTTCAAGGTGATTAGTGTTTTGTCCAAGACTTAGAATTTATTTTCCAAGTAAGATGAGAGTTTTTGACCAAGACTTCAACAAGAAGACTTTCCTCAAGAAGAGCAACTGCAACTCAAGAAGAATACTCTCCCAGAAGATGAACAAGATGAAGATTTTTACAAGTCCTTTTAGGGGAACTCTAACAATATCTACTACCTCTCTTATTATATATGACTAAGTTCCTACAATTAATAAAGAGGACTACACGCAAGGCCAATGAAGAAACATGCAAAAATACTTAGACATTAGAAGAAACTCAAGGAAGCAAAAGAAGACTTGGAGAAAACAAGACCGAAATTGATTTGATCTTTGTGTGATCTTTTGATCAAAAACTAACCCTTAGTCACAAAGGGAAAACCACTAACAAGAATTTCTTAGTTCTCTTTGTGTGTATTGAAATAAAAAGTTTTCCTTTTGCATATTAGAGTAAAGGTGATAATCCTTAGTGAAACTTTTGTTCAATAAGTTTGGAATCCTCAAGACACAATCCTTAGCCATTTGCCATACACTAAACCCAAATAAAATAATTCCTTTGTAGAATAAATTGTTGTGTTAAGTTTGTTGGTTGTTATACTTTGCTATTTTGCTTGTGATTGTTTGTTTATTGTTGTTTACTTGTGTTGTTTAGATTGTACGGAGAGAACGTTCCATTTTGTGAAGAGAAGGTGATTGTTCTTCACCAACTCCAAAGGCAAGTAACACACTATCAAATCTCCCATATTTTTACTATGCATTACTAGTGTTTTTGAGTAGTATGCATGATAGGAATTTTTAATAAGTTATACTATGCTATGCTATTATCCTAGTAGTGTGTAGCCATCTATTTACCTCTTCTTTACAGCCTTAGAACTTGATAGATGCTATGCAACGTTACAAATTGTTTTTCTTGATATTGTGGAAAAATTCTAAGTAACAACTTCAATGAACCACCTGGGTGGATTTGGTTGCATGGCTGATGAGAGTTGGGTGTCACCCCGAGGGGTGTTCGCTTGAGGAATGCCACCCAGGAACAAAGATATTCCTAAGTCCCTCTAAGTTTAGTAGCTACCGTGCATCCATTAGTCATATGGGCTCTGGCTAGATGGATTAAGTTGCGTGGACTTGTCTCGACTTGACAGGTGGTGGTAGAATGGTTAGAATGGGAGCGCGTCAAGTCAGTATGGGATGAGGAAATGCTTCTGGAAAAATCTCGTCTCAACTCTCTCTTTTTCCTTAGCACAAATTGGGTGCTTAAGGATAGTTTGGGTTAGTTGGGTCTAATGGTGAAAGTGCACAACCTCTGCAGAGTTAGAAACTATGATCATAGACGTGTTCCCGGTAAAGGACGACTTTGAGCAGCTGGACAAGGATGGATGGAAGAATCTCAACACCGTTTTAAAGAAGTAAAATTTTTCTAAGGAAATATTAGTTCTGGTGCTCATGGGTGCGTCTCATGGTGCCAATCTTTGAAAAGAAAACTCCTTTTCGAAAGTGTTAGGGAAAAACTTGCTTTCTGCAAATAGCCTAAACTCCACTCAGCCAAACATGCATGTAGTATTAGTCTTGCCATTTATATCCACCATATTGTTACTTGCCAATACATTAAATTGTATTGACTCCCTTGTGGCTGCATATTCCAAATTGCAGATGGAAGATGACGTGTGAGGTTTCGTTCAGGATCTCGAGTCTACAACCAACATGTTTTGCCTGTGGCACATGAAGATGATGAGGCTCATTGAAGTACTATGTTTCTGCTGTTCAACTCTGTATTCATGATAGCCTCGAGCTATGCAAGTTGTAAAATAGTTTTGTAAGTCTGGATCATGCGAGTTAATAAATATTTTGACGCATTTGCATGATATTTCATTCTTGTACTGTGGTGCTAGCAGTTGATCCAGGGACTAGCACAATAACACAAAGTTCTTGCATTATTTAAATGTGGGAACGCTACAATAAATATGAGATTTATGCTATACTCGAATATTGCTTTGATAATTACAAGGATTGTAATTCCTACATACTTGATTATCTTAATAGATTCTCTCCCCAAAGGGAGAGACTATTGCCTTGCAGGAACCTATGGAAGAACAAACTGTTGAATCTTGAAGCTCATTGGATGAAAAAGAGGAGGAGAGTGATGATCCTATTGATTCTTTTGAAATATCCCATTTTGATGAAACTAATAGTTTCTATACTTGTGACCTTGATACTACTATGAATGAAACTTGTGAGAATGATATTGCTAATGCTGTTTATGATAATCCATGCTACTTTGATAAATCCTATGATAATCCTCTATTTATTCCAACTATTGATATGCATGATAATGAGGAAGTTTGTTTAGAAAATTTATATGATAATGCTCTAGATGATGGTCATATGTTACTTGATGTTATAAGTTATAATTTTCTACTGAAAATAGGATTTCTATAATGCGCCTGATGACCCACAAGTATAGGGGATCGCAACAGTCTTCGAGGGAAGTAAAACCCAAATTTATTGATTCGACACAAGGGGAGCCAAAGAATATTTATATGCCTTAACAACTGAGTTGTCAATTCAGTTGCACCTGGAAGTAGACTTGCTCGCAACAATTTATTAGTGGTAACAATTTTATAGCAGCAGTAGAAATAAAATAACAATAGTAGTAAAATAGTAACTGTCACATCCTCTTTTGGAGACATGGTTGTAAGGAGAAAAAGACCTAGAATTAGGGACCAACATAAACTTTTCAGTTGATCCTGTTGTTTTTCTGAGTTTTAAACTCCTGATGTAAACCTGATGTCACCTTTGAGAAATAAAGAGAGGATGGTTATCTTTTTGTTCTTGTCACTTTTCAAACTTGTTAATCTTGGTATTTGATCACCCAAGAAAGAAAACAAGATTTGAAATTGAAATCCCTAAGGAAAAACATGATTTTTCCTTTTCCTTTTCTAGCTGTCACATACACTTTTTGACACCATTTAAATCCTTGAATCAAAATTCTTTTTGTATATTTCTTTGGTTGTCATCCATGTTTATGCTATGGAGTTGCTCAACATGTGCAAAGAAATATTTTTTAACCAGTGGAAATAAGGTTTTCATGGTTGTTTTTCTGCCTAGTTGGAAAACAGGAAAAAGGAAAAACCAGAAAACAGAAAACTACCCCTGTTTCACACTTGTTTTCATCCACTTCCACAATTTCTAAATTCACTTAAAAATGTGTTTCTGTAACTAGATCATGTGATCTTTGAAGCCATGCATTCACTTTTCCATTTGAAATTTTCTTGCTGCTCCAAAACAGCACCTACTTTCCCTATCTCCTGTCTGTTTTCAGACTTAGCAAAATTCAGTATTGTCTTAACTGAATTTTCTGAAACCTGAACCCAAACCTGACAGTGCTGCACCCGATCCAAATCATCTCGAAATCGTATTGTTGATCATCAAGGTGCCAAGCCCTGTTGCAAAACCACTCGCCCACACTGCCTTGAATCGATTCCAGCCCCTGGTTTGGATTTGGCGCGACAGAAGGAGAGGATGACTCCGTGCCAAGGATGGTGTCGCCGGGGCCGCTCTGTCAGCAGAGCACAGTGGCCACCCGTGCCCTGGATCCCTTCTTCCACGGCCTAGGGCCAGAGCACGCACGGCAGGGGCGCCACCAAGAGCGTGCATGCGTGCACACGTGCTGTCCATGGCCTGGAGCCCGAGCGAGGTGGCAATCGCCATGGCCGCCGTGGCGAGCGCCCGAGAGAGCTCTCTCCCGTGATCTCTCGTGTATAAATGCCGTCCACCCCTCTCTGCTTGCCACTCACCTCGCCACATCCCCCGCACTCACCTCCACCCGCTCCTCTCTCGATATGATCACTCTGTGAGAGCCTGAGGGCTCGCTCTTGCCGTTCTGTCCGCGGAGAAGAATCGGACGCCGAGCCTTCGTCTCTCCCTCTCCTCTCTCCATTTTTGGTTCATCTACTTCCCCTACTCGAGGCATGCAGGCCTGACACTCTCCCTTGCTCCTTACCTTGCAGAGCTGCCGTCGCCGTGCTCGACGCCGCCGGGAGGCACTCGGTGCGCACGGATAGTACGGGCCGATCCAGGGCTAGCTACTGCCTCAACTCGACCGCGGCATCTCCACTGCTTCGCCTCGTCCCCAACCGCCGAGTCCAATCGAGCCCTAGGTGAGCTTCCGCCCGTACGGGTTCCTCCCGAGCTCACCGTGGCTCTGTTCTGGGTGCGAGGAAGAAGAAACGAGGGCAGCCGCCCGTTTTTAGATCGAGGGCTCTGTTTGAATCCCTCTGGGATCTAATCCTGGCCTTTAGATCTTGATCAAACGGTGGCTTACCGGTTCGCTCGCGCGCGCAAGCAAACCGGGCCGGCCCAGCGCAACGCGCCCTGGCGCGCAGTGGCCAAAGGCCCGCTAGGCCTGCGCTGGCTGTTTTTTGTTTTTTTTTAAAAAAATCCCTGAAATCTGCCTAATCACTTTAATCACTCTAAAAATACTTAAACTCCAAATCTGGCCACTCCAATTTTCTCCAATGTACTTGCATGTTTTCCTAACCACATGCAAGTGGCAGATCCACATTTGCATCCCTGGTTTGAGTATGAAAAATCCTACAAACCAGCCTATCTGAAAACATAAACATGCAATAACTTTTTATTTAGGAATCCAATGGAAGTGAGGTTGATCTCTATGGATAGATATTGTTAAACTCTAACTAGAGCAGTTGACCTCACATGCACTTGGGTTTCCTATTTAAAATGACATGTAAAATGGTAAACAACCAGAGAGCCACTATATGAATTTTATGAATTTTTCTAAAATGCTTTTTGAGATAAATCCTTTTGGATGAGCTTATGTATGATTAGATCCATCATATCCTAGATTTGTGTGATGGTTTGAGTTGTAGAATAATTTTGGCATGCATTACAAGTTTTATAGTGTTCTGCCATGTTTTGAATCTCATGTTTATTTAATTTGCTAAGTGTATGAATGCCTTGTGTGATCTTACTAGCATGTGTAGGTGTTATTTTCACTGCCATATGGTTGTTATCTTATAGATCTATCATTTTGGAATGATTATTGTTCATGAAAATGCTATGGTTGTCATGCATGTCTTTGTATATGCTTATTCTCCATTCTCTTGTAGTATTAGAGTTGTTTGCCACATGTACTTTCATGCCATGATTGTTTTCATGCCATGCATGTATGATATGCCTCTGTTATGTATTTGTTTAGCCTCTGGTTGCATGCTTAGTTATGCTTTATTATTAGATTATGCCTTGCTTGTGTATAGGAATGCTTGTTTTCACTTCTCATGCTAGTTATTTGTGTTCTAGATTATTTTTCCATGCTATGTACTCATTTGGTGAATGACCAGAGAGTCATATCACTCTTTATGGCCTTGTATGAGAGTGGTACACCCACTGGACTCATGCCATAAACTTGCTACTTGTCTTGTAAAAGACTACGTCAGGCCATGCTTGATTCTAGTGATTGTTTGAGTATTTTAGCATTAGGTAGCATTGCTATTTTGAGTGTTTCTTTTTAGATGAATGCTTGATGTATGTGTGCTGTACAAGCTTGTGTTTGTCTTTGCCTTGTTCTGATTGAGTGTTTTTCTTTTTACCTTTTTACGACGCTAGATAACGAAGAGACTATTGCTCCTGAAGAGGTTTTCTGTAACTCTTGTTTATTTCAAGAGTTTGATCAAGACCAGGGCCAAGGAAAGCCATCCTAAATGATTGCTTCTGTTTTACTTACCATGCATGTTTTACTTCTGAAGTTTTACTTAAGTGTTTTTCAAGTTACATCTTTCAAAGTAAGACATGGTTTTGTCGCTCTTATAAATTGTCGTAGCCACTCCATAATCTTGGTGTTACCAAGCCCTTAGGAATTTTGGAGCCATACTTAATCAACTTAAGTCCCTTAGTGGACACTTAAACTTGATGTTTTTGGAAAGCAAAAAGTCTTGGAAAAACCCGAGGAAAGGTGGGACCTTGTCCGAGGGAGGAAGGAATGTTTTCAACTTGTTTTCCAAAAATGACACATAACCTAGTCTTCGCCGGACAACCAAGCCGTACTGCCACATTACCTCAATATGGGTACGGGGTCTAGCTAATTGCTTGTCTATGTTAGTCCGTGCCTACCTCAAAGTGCTATAGGGGTTAGAGTCCCCCGAACCGAATTGTCGCCAGGAGGGAGAAACGGGACATTCACAGTGTGGGGATTAAGTTCGCCACCGGTTGCAACAGTTGGGTCTCCTGCCATGGCGGTGTGTTGTCAGGGGAAACCGGATCGATACGGCTGGCTCACTCGGTGCCGGGGAGAACAAACCCAATTGAAGGGGTAGTCATTTACTAGCACGGACATAGTGGATGGTTAGGACCAGTTTTCCGATGTTTGCATACTGTCGTGGGATAATCACGGCAGATGTTACCGGGGGTAACTGATCTTGGGGCAAGTCGACACAGGTATTCGGGAGATGGTTTAGCTCGAAGGAAGACATGGCGAAAAGCGATCTAAGAACCGGAAAATAACTCGCCGGATCTCAATATGAATTATGCTGGATACTCGATAACAGGTGTTACAACTATGACTTGAATCTCTGGCAAACTAAACCTAGGGGCCGGTTTATAAAGCACCCGTACACCCCTAACTTGCCCTTCAAGGCACATCTTGAGTCCTACTCGAACTCCACATACAAACCCTAACTTTCCTTATCGCAGCCCACAATCCGGGTTACGAATCTCACAAGCCTTTGGGCCTTCCGGTAATCTCTTTACCCCTAGCCGGGTATCGCTCAGCACACCTCGGGCCGGATTATATCTTGAAGTGGGCCTACCGGGTTACTATCCCCCCATCAGTAGTCCCCAGGATAGCGCGGGTTTCACGGATTCATCCTTGAAGCTCTCGCTATTCCCTGAAAAAGATATGAAACACCCAAGTTTATGGGGACCGAGTTAAATTGCTTCGATAGATGGTTAGGCGCAGCTCCATGGCGGCCATATGATGACTCGGTTCCCCCCTGAATGCCTAACACGCCTTTCCAAATCTGAACCCCAAAATGCCAAAATTCTACTCACAATACCGGTCCCAAATATCCCGGGGTAGGTTAAACTTCCTCCGTCAACGAAACATCTCACTCCATTCCGGGCGCGCGCACCACCAAATCCGCACGGATAATTACTGTCCCGTAACTTCCGGTTTTCCAGTCGCGGGGGTGAGCCCACCACCTTCCTTATAAATACCAATCGAAAGTAACCCTAAGCCTTTCACCTCACCTCGTCAGACCCTTTCTCCTTGCTCCCTCGCAGCTTCCGCCGCCGGAGCTTACGCACACCACAACAGATAAGACCATTGCCGGCCGCACTCGACCTCGAGCCATCCCGCGCTGCCATCGCACATTGTCGTCGCACCCTCGTTTCTCTCATCGAGGGCGGGGGAGCAATACTCAAGCCGCACCTCGCATCTCCCTCATTTCGGACATCAATCTCTTCGGTAAGCCCCTCTCAATCGTCCAATTGAACCTTGCAATCTTTTCAATTTGACTTGGATCGGATCTGGATCAACCCGTAAATTATCTTTCCGGCATCGCCAAATCAAGCCGCTTCGGTAGTCCTCAGCTCCTTTAAGCACCTGATGCATAGTCGCAATTCATCCCCGCACCTTTTTCAACCGCCAACTTCATATAAGATCGCTCGCAAGCTTTTTGACCTAGATCCGTTCCACCTTGTTTTTTCCGCTTGTCCCATTAACATCCGAGAAACCTTCTTTTTCCAGCTATTTTCTTCGCAATAAAAGTATGGGCAACCATCCATGTTCGCCCAACCCACCTCCATACGTAAGTAATTAACAATTTACTCAACCTCATCTGTAACCCGGAAAATCCTCCACACTTAACCTCGTAGCACATTATCCGGGTATTATTTTAGCCTTCGCATTGTCTCGATATTCCCAAACTCGGATAATCTGATATTCCGAATCTTTACTCCCTACATCTCTTGTCCCTTGCAGGTTAACTCCATGGCTCCAAAAAGACAGGGAAGGCACCCGGCTTCGACCAAGACCCCTCAAACCACTTCTGCCAACTGGGGTCGGTCTTCAACGACGAAGGCCAAGCTGGAAGGAATGGCCGAACTAGGAATTCTTCCCTCTCAAAAGGAGATACATTGGAGAGCTCCTGACGATGAGACCCGTCCTACTCCTGCCGGGAATGAGGTAATCTGTTTTACCGAGCACGTGACCCGGGGATTCCGTCCTCCGGGTCACCCTTTCTTCCGGGAAATCTTAAGCCACTACGGCCTCCGGGTGTTCGACATAGGGCCTAACTCTATGTTGAATATCACCCACTTCATAGTCTTGTCCGAATCTTACTTATGCATTCCACCAAGCCTGGATCTTTTTATTGAGTTATTCCAATGCGAGCTATGTCGCGAGAGCAATGACGGAGCTCTTCTTACCTGTGGCGAGGTATCCATCCAGCGCCGCAAGCACTCACTAATGCCACCTCTTAACTTGAACTCCCACGTCAACAACTGGCAATTATCTTTCTTCTATTGCCATGACACTTCTCCAGATGGTGAGAGGAAATTGCCGGGTTACTCGGAGAGCCTCTTTGAACCCTCCGAGTCTTTTAACGCTTTCGCACCCGAGCCTGATAGGGAAGCCATTCAGCCCCTTTTGGCCAAACTAGCAGCCCTATCAGCCCATGGCCTTATTGGGCTTAATCTAATAAAGACTTGGGTAGATTTCCGGGTTCAGCCCAACTCCATCCGTTCGAAGTTGCTACACGAGTACTCGGGTCACATCACGGACTCCCTCCGCTACTCCACCAAGAACTTCCCTGCTGGCAACACCAACAAGACCATCAAGGGTTTCCTGATGGAGAGGCTAGATGTTATAAAGAACGCTACCGGGTTACCCCCGTTTACTCGGGAGAATCCCGCTCCAGCGGTAAGATCTGACCCCCTTTTTCAGCACTCTTACCCGCTATAGTCTCTAATCACTACCTGCATTTACTTGTTCACAGGCTGACGATCCCTTCTGGAAGGTCGAGAACTCTCCTCCCTCCCAAGACCCCGAAGGGGAAAACGAGTCCATTGATGACGACGAGGGTACTCTTTCATGACCTTTTACATCTGCCTTTCATCTGTGCCACCTTTCTTACCACTCGTCCTTTCTTATCTGATACTTACTCGGCTTTCAGGGTCAGAGGACGAAGAGGAGGAAGAAGAAAATGACCCGGAAGCCACCGAGTCTGACCAAGAACCCCTAGTTGGAAACAAAAGGAAAGCTAGAGGGGTAGTTGAAAAGGTTCCCTTCTCTTCCATGTCTTGTGCGCCTTACTCCTTTGCCACTATGCGTGAACTTAATGTGCGATTATCACATTCATCCTTCTTGAAGGACCCTCTCCCGACTAAACGCAGGGTGACCCGGAGTTCTCCGGGGGATGATCCCCTTAACCCGGGTATCTCCACCTCACCCGCTCGTCGAGCCAGCACCCCTCCAGCTCAACCTTCCCAATCTCCTCAACGTCATCCATCTCCTAGTCATCCACTCGCCGGGCAATTTCGCGTACCGCAACCGGTGCTTTTACCAACGTCATCCGCCTCCAGCTGCGAGCTTCCCCCGGACTATGCTGTGAATACCGGGTAACCTACCTTTGCTTACATTCCCTCGTACTTGTTATCTTTCTTTTTTCCATACATTCCACTAATCAATGTCTCCTTTTCTCCTTTCAGCGCCACAGTTACGCTGAGTGACCCAGATATTCCTGAAGCAGAAAGGCAGGGGGAGGAGAAGCCGAGTAATAACATGGACATTGAGGTTGAGGACGAGGCCGAGGACGGAAACAAAGAAGACCCTTTTAAGGACCCACCTCCACCAAAAACTGCATCACCCCAGCCCTCTGAGGAGGTGGATGAAGATATCATTTTGGAGACCAAGTCGGGTTCTCCTAACCCGGACACTCAAACGGTCCGGGTTTCGACCCCCAGACCCGGAGCAACCTTTCAACAGGAAGACCAATCTTCCGGCCCTTCTCGACTTCGCCCTGAAGACATGACCTTTGCGCAAATGCTAGATGCCCTCCATACCTTGAAGGGTGATGAAGAAAACATACTGGACGCCTTAATAACCAAGCACGAGGTAATCCCGAGTAATACCAATTGTTTCCACACATAGTCCCCAAGTTCCGAGTAAATTACTAAGTAACTTGCTTGGAACTTTTGTATAATGTTTCTGGCTAATCCCTCTTCATGCTTCCTTACAGGACTATGTTTCACAGTTGGAGAAGAAACTGGCCAAGTCCACCAAGCGTATTGAAAAAGAAACGGCCCTTCGTGAAGCTGCGGAGACTGAAGCTCGCAGGTGCCAAAAAATGACGAAAAGGTACAGGAAAAGGGCTCACAAGGCTAAGGACAAACTGACAACACTTTCCGTGCAAATTGCCGACGTTTATCGCACCGCGACCGGTAAGATTTTTAAATTTCACCTTTTCTATGACCCGGATTTCTTTGATATGAACCACTGTGCTTGCTTACTTATTATCTTTGCTCCTTTTACCCCTTTAGCAGGCCCAAGTGATGCTGCCCCCGAAGAAGATGACGCTGCTAAGCTAAAAACCATCAAAAACACTCTTCGCCAACTTTGCGGCGGAGTTAGCTGGATACTTGATGAGTTGCGACTGCCGGATGTCAAGCCAGATAATATGAAGAGATTACTGGAATTCTGCTCCACGATCCCCGAGTGGATTTGGCACTGGAAACGGTCCTCCTGCCGATTTGGGGTAACCCGGGGGCTCGCATTGGCTAAAGCCTACGCCCCCAAGCTACAACTGGCCAAACTTATGAGTGGATTTCCGGAGTTCAACTTGGATGGGTCCAAGTTTTTGCCAAAGGACTTCAAGGCTATTCAGAAAGAAGTCCGCCATCCGGCTAGCGTTATCGCTGACAGCTTAGAGATTGATGAGATTCTCCCTGCTTATGATGCTAATGACAAGGTTGTCAAGGCGAACCGCCCCCAGCCGTTCGATATGCTTGCCCGTTGGAGGGAGGAGGCGCTCAAGATAAGGGACGAAGCTGCCAAGAAGGCCGATGCCGACTCTGCTCCTGCAGCTTCGCAACCCGGAACTGCTACTAATCCGAGTGGCGCCGCCACCACCAGCGGCAACAAGGGCAAGGCCAAGATGGATCCTGCAGCTTGAAGTAATGAATATCGCCTGTCATTCCATATGCGTTAGTCGGCAAAGCGTCGTCAAAACAGCTTTATTACTTGTTTTAAGCGGAGCGCCTGTGCTCTTTTGATACTTTAGGGTTTTTGTAATGTTTTTGCTTATACTCCCGATGCACTTTGCGCCCCTTTGGGCTTTTGATTAACGTGTCTTTGCACCCGCTTGTTCTTGATACCCACTTACTTTATTCTTGATACCTTGTACCTTTACCTCCCCCTTTTTTTTTATGCTTTCCTTGGCGAAACCCAACCTCCGGGTTTCGTTGACATCTGGGGAATGGGCTTTCACCCGGATCCCTAAGCCCCCGAGACCCGGATGCATGGCTCGTTGGAATTTTATCGGCTGGATTACGCTGTTTCTTCTTCAGAGCTCCCAAGTCCCCCAGCCCGGGTTTCCACGTCTGGGACACGTGATTGTTTCTTTTCAAGGAAATGAATTGCCTGTCGCTAAATGCCCAAGACTTCAGGACAGCTTTTTATGACGTTTGAAGTTATGCTTGATAATCGTTGAGTTTCCGGCTGCTAGCCTTATACTCTGCATGACTTGTGGTTTAGATGACCCTTTCAACTATCTTGTACTATAAGCCGGCTTCCGCGTGGATACCATGTTGTTACATCAATACGAAAACGGGGTCAAGCAAGTCCCGTTTGGGTCTCATGACCGACATTAATCGTAAGCGAACGAATCATGCCACTTTGTTGCGAGTCACATCGAGCTTAAGTAAGAATAGCCGAGAAATTTGGACTTCTTTGTCCGGTTATAAGATTGTAGCCGCACTCGTTTTTTCGAGTGACGGCCCCTATAACTCATTGGCATCAAGGCCGGGTCTTTTTTGAGTTTGCAGCTGTGCTTATAGGAGCAACCAGCCCTCAAGACCTAAAATATGCACACCGTATAAATGACAATTGCCTCTTTTCCTGATAACCTCCTTTTTATTTGATATGAGAAAATTAAGTCAGCAAGCCGCCTCATTAAAAACCCATCCAGTCCCCAAGGGTGCCCCGGATAGGAAAAGAGTGCGTCTGAAACCTGCTGCCTGTTACATCGTTTTCTGCTAAGTATAGTACGGACGTAGCTGAGCCACGTTCCATGGTCTATCTCTCTCTTGCATAGGTGCAGTAGTGTGAGCAGTGTCGTTGATTGTGGCCGATTCTTCTCTTGCATCTATCAAGTAATATGACCCATTATGCAGACTCCGGCTTACGATGAAAGGTCCTTCCCATGGTGGCGATAGTTTGTGCTTTCCCTCGTTTGTCTGAACCAAGCGCAGGACCAAGTCTCCCTCCTGGAAGACCCGGCTTTTCACCCGCCGGCTATGATATCTTCGCAAGTCCTGCTGATATATGGCTGATCTTTCCAAGGCTTGCTCCCTTTGTTCTTCTAACATATCCACGGCGTCTTGCCGGGTTTTCTCGTTCTCTACTTCCACATAAGCTGTCACTCTTGGTGAATCATGAATGATGTCGCTTGGTAATACCGCTTCTGCGCCGTAGACCATGAAGAAAGGTGTCATCTGGGTGGATCGGTTGGGTGTAGTGTTAATACCCCAGACCACGGAAGGAAGTTCTTCAACCCATGCCCCAAGCGGCCCTGATACAAGGAACCCTCAGTCTTGGCTTCAATCCACGAAGTAGCTCTTGGTTCGCCCTCTCCACTTGCCCGTTGGCTTGCGGATGTGCTACTGATGCTACATCAAGCCTGATTCCATTGCTGCCACAAAATTTTTCCATCTCTCCAAGGGACATGTTGGTTCCATTGTCGGTAATTATGCTGTGGGGGTATCCGAACCGGTATATAATTCTTTTCAGGAACTTGACTGCTGTGGCCGCTTCGCAATTGGTGACCGGCATAACCTCCACCCATTTGGTAAATTTATCAACAGCAACTAAAATGTGCGTCTTCTTGCAAGGTGACATATGGAAGGGGCCAACCATGTCCATACCCCAAACAGCGAATGGCCAAGTTAATGGAATGGTCCGTAACTCCATAGCCGGCACATGAGTTTGGCGAGCGTACCTTTGACATCCGTCGCACCTTGCCACTATCCGTTCCGCGTCTGCTAGAGCTGTGAGCCAGAAGAACCCATGTCGATAGGCCTTGGCCACAAGGGACCTTGTGGACGCATGATGCCCGCAATCACCTTCATGGATCTCCTTAAGAATCTGTCGGCCTTCTTCCGGTGTC